>JAJPUD010003950.1:127497-153254 GCA_023553655.1 Myrmecobius fasciatus
TGTGAAGTCTTTTCCCCTCCCCCAGGGAGGCTTCTCCCGGACCCTGGCCTCTTTTAGAGAGGGGACGTGTCTTGGGGTGCAGACTCTCCAGGTTGTGGAGAGGAGAGGATGTGTCTGGGGGTGTGGACCCTGAGGTTCTAGAGAGGAGGGGGCGTGTCTGGGGGGGGGGCAGATTCCCAGGTTCTGGAGGATAAGAGGCATGTCTTGGGTGCAGACCCCCCCAGGTTCTGGAGGGGAGGGGCAGCTTCCTGTAGCCCCCAGTTTCTCTGGGTCAGCCCTGCCCACTGCAAAGGTCCTTGGGGCAGATGAACCTGCAGCAGCATCAGCCCTGGGAGTGACCCCTGCTGCCTTCCATGGCCACCCCGAGGGGGGTCCCGCGGTCAGGCCTGATTGTCCAGAAGCCACACAGATATCCCCATTTCCTTTTGGTACGGCACTCAAGAAGGTGCCTGGCCACGGATGGGCCTGGGTGACTGCCCAGGGGTCCTGGGTGAGCAGAGGCAGCTTCCTGTGAGCCAGGAGCCAGAGGCTTTGCTGGAGGAGGGGGGGGAGATGGGGTCTTCACTTCTCTCAGGTAAGAGGCGGGTGCCGGAGAGAGCAGAGCCTGGCAAATGATCAGTCAGGGCTGGGGCCGGAGATCCCGGAACCCTGGGTCAGTAAGACAGGGTAGGAGCTGGGGCCCGGGGCTGGAGAACATGGAGCCTTCGGGTCCGTCACACAGAGCTGGCCACCCAGGGTTACCGTGAGGGTCACCTGAGCTTAGGGCATGTAACGACAGACTTGGACCCCTCGGCAGAGGGAGGCGTGTGCCAGGCACTGGGCACATCCGGATGAAAAGGCAGCTGCCGCCAGCATCCTGCTAAACTCCCGGGTACGCAGCAGGGCAGGAGGCTCTCGGCCCTGCATTCTGTGGGCCAGGAGCACTGCAGGTGATGGAGAAAGGTGAGAGGGATGAGGCTTCCTGTGGAAAAAGGCAGAGGAGGCCGGGAGGCGGAGAACAAGGGGATAGCCGGGGACGGTGCCGCCAGCCTGATGTGTGAGAGGGCACCAGAGCCATGGGATTGTCAAGTGGTTTGGGGGCTGACAAGGGAGGCCTGCTTGGGAAGGGCTTTGAGTGCCAGGTGGAGGTGGCGAGAGGGGGCCCCTGGACTTGACAGGGGTAGCCATGGTCAGAGTCTACGGGCTGGGAGATTACTGTGTGAAGGATGGGCTGCGGTGGGGAGACTCCTGAGCTAGGAACCCCGGCCTCCAGTGTCTGAGCAGAGAAGGGGACACAGACAGGAGGCGCCCTGGGAGGTGGTGGGCAGCTGGAGGGGACCCAGAGAGAGCAGGTGAGGGGTGAGGGAAGGATGGCGGTGTCCTTCAGGTTTGAAAGGGAGAGGGCTCACTCTGGCATCCAGAGGTCTGGGCAGTGACCCTGGGGCCGGGGTTGGAGAGTCGGTCAGCCCTGAGATGGGATGGAGGGAGACCCAGAGGCAGGAGGAGAAGCAGGAGAGAGAAGCCCTGTGGGGTGAAAGGCCCCACAGGAGAGTGTGGGCCGAGAAAAGGTCTGCCAAGAGATCCCTGGGACCTGGGAGAGAGGGGCTGTGGGGGACAACAAGGTGGGGAGCTTCCTCTGTGCGGTTGCAATGATCCTGAGTAGCCCAAGGCAGTGTGTGCCCCCTGGAAGGGTCGGTTTGGAGGCCCTCAGGCTCTCTTCCCTTCCTCATCCATGAAGTGAAGGAGGCCTCCCCTCTTTCCTGTGATCTGTCTCCCCCCATCCCAGTTGCCTCTTAGAAACTCGGTGTGCTTACCCAGGTGTGAGGAGTCCTGGGGGTACAAACAGGCTCTTGGGGAGCTTGCAGTCTGGCGGGCCATGTCAGGTCAGTCGAGGATCCTGAGCCAGGCCTTTGGGAGAACCGGAGGGAAAAGAAGCCTGGGGAAGCCCCCTGCCTTCAGGAACTGTCAGGAGATCTACTTTTTTTGGACAGGGAAAGGAGCTGGGAGGAAGCGGTTGGTTGGGACAGAGGTAGAACTGTGGGGCCTGGAACCAGGAAGACCTTTGGTCAGAGGGGACCTCAGACCCTTAGCTGTGACCTCTGGCAAATCACTTGACCTTTGTTTGCCGCAATTTCCTCACCTGTAAAATGGGGATGATAATAGCAACTCCTCCTTATGGAGGCTGTGAGGCTCAAATGAGGATGAGGTAATATTTGTAAAGGACTATATAAATGCTGCCTGTTACTGCTGTGGTGGTTATGATTAGTGTAGGGATTTGGGAATAAATCCAAGAAGTTTGGACTTTTACCTAAGGGTAGTGAAAATCCTTTAAAGATGTTTTGATGTAAAGATGGTTATGTTGCAGCTTGGATTCTTTGGTGGGAGGTGGGTGGGGAGGCTGAAGCTCTGGAACAGTTGAGGATGAGAGCTGGAGGTAGGGTCTTCTGTCCCACCCTGATCCCTAATCTACTTCTTTTGCTGAACATCCTCGGTCATAAATTCCCCATCTGTTTAGTGTGTGCCTGTCTGCCTAGTTTGCTTTTGGGGAGTAAGAGGCTGCTGTCTTTTCTGTTTGTGTTTCAGCCTTACCTCAGGGTGGAAAGATGAGATCCATGGCTGGTGGCTAGGCAGGCAGCTTGGTATTGCTTTCTGCTGGATATATTTAATTGGTATTTTTCTTGAATAAGATGTAAAAACACTATAATAATTGTTCTTTTGGTTGGACATTTAAAACCAAAGTATATCAAAATTTTTTAAATATTGTGTTTGTTTTGAATAATTGAAATATAGCTGATTGTTATTTCACAGATATTCTGCATCTTCCAAATTTAAATGATTATTCATGGCACATGATAGTCCATATCTGTCTATTGGACTTGCAGAGTCTCAGCTCTGAAGTTGTGTTCATATAATAGATTTATTTATGTTGACAGTTGTATCTTCAATGGGTGGAAAAGCATGTATCTTTTTTTTTTATTAAAGCTTTTTATTTGCAGAACATATGCATAGGTAATTTTTCAACACTGACCCTTGCAAAGCTTTCTGTTACAAATTTTTCCCTTCTACCCTCACCCCTTCCCCTGAAAAACATGTATCTTCAAATTAAAATGCATTATTTGTAATAAAAGAATTTATCCTAATTTGAGATGACTTTTTTTTTAGCATTGTTTTTAGTATAGTTTTTTTTTTAAGTCATTTAATACCTCAGTTTTCCTAACACGTTTGCTTTCTGGCCTTTATGTTTTCTGTTTTTCTCTCTTTTTGTCTTTCTCCTTTCTTTCTGTGTCTGTGTCTGTCTTTTTGCTTTGCTGATAAACTAACAATTGTTTAAAAAAAAAACAAACAGTTCCTTTGAGAGAAGTAATTTGTTTGCCCTTCTACTTTATTCCAACCAGTATTAATCAGTTTGAGATTCTATATAAATCCTATAGTGATAAAAAGGTTCTTAAAATGGACCTCATACTTCAGTGTACTATTCACTACTTGTTTATCAAGTTATGAGGCTCATTTGCACAACCACGAGAATGCTGATAAAAATAGCTTCCTCCTGTTTTATTCCAATTCCACGTCCAAACCTAGTGAGGATGGGATTTATTAATGCTTTGCAAAATCCCCCAACTTATTTTTCTACCTCTAGACCATTTTTTAAAGACCATTTTTTCTTGCTCAACACAAAAAGATGACCATCTTATGACCACTTAGTAAGTGGAGATGCCCTATGCTTCTGCTGTGTTGCTTCTGCTAATCTATCATTTTTTGGCCTTCAAGAACAAACTCTATTCACCAGTGAGATTCTGCATTTCATCATGCTTCTTTTGTATATTTGGATATCAAACCCTCTAAAAATGAGTATGGAAGAAGAGGGCATCTCAGATCATGAGGAAGATCTGAGGAGACTTCAATGGAAGGGACCATGGACCCTTTACTAAGTACCATTGACTCAGAGCGCTGCCCGTCTCTTATCGTAGTTGGATAATTTTAATCCCCATACTTTTTGCTTCTTATTCCAGGCATCAATGAAAAAGAGCAGTGAGAGGCATGAACAGACTGGGGAAGTGCATTTTTACTTGAGATTTGTGAATAATGTAGATCTCTGACTGGAAGAGGAGAAGTTAATCAGTTCTCAAAGCAACTTTGGTTCTAATATCCATCTAAAAGTTTTCCCCCATCATTCTTTCATTAATTTATACAGCAGCTGAGAGGTAAGTCATCAGGTTTTCCCCTTTAATTGTTAAGGATTATTTTAAAATAAAAGATAGGAAAAAAAAGTACAGCTTATACTGTTAAGTACAATATAACACATTTATCAGTCAGTCACCCAACAGTCATTTCATAAATACTAACTCTTTTCTTAATAAGACTTGGATAGGTGGAGAGACTATGGGGAGAGAGAGCAGGAATGAAGCAGGAATAAGGCAGAGCTAGACATTGAGGATGGAGAAAAATGAGACAACCCTTTGAAAGGAAAATGTTTGGAGTATGGCTGGATTCTGAGGACTAGTCAAAGAGTGCTTCAGTTTCTTTGGCACATTTATCCTTCTGAAAAATTTTAAATGGTCCCTAGTTTCATATCTTTTGGTTGATGCATTCCCAGATAGCCAGAAGAGGAGGTAAACCATTAACTTGCCCTTTGGGGGGAGTAAATCCAATTAACAAAGATTTGGCTTCATTTGAATGGAAGAATAAAATTAGTTGCTTCACAATTTATCAGTGATGCTGAAGTTATGTGTCAAACTTTCAGCTAAGGACATTTTCAAAAATAAGCTTCAAAATAACCATCCATTTGTCCATTGGGACCTGGATTTTTCTAATATACACAGCTGTTTACTTAGTAATCATTTTAAAGATGTCATTGTTCTAATGTATCTGGTGGACTCTTTGTTCCTTCCTGATCATAGTTCACACCGTCTCCTACATATGAAGTACTATTGGGCAAGATGTTGTAGATGATTGTTGGATTGCAGGAGATAGTAAGAGGAGGGATAGTCCCTGGTATCCCATGGAGATGCCCCATGTGTGCTGTGGAGCTCACCTGGTGTTAGAGAAAGCTCCATGAAGGAGGTAGGTTACCAGCTGATCCAAACTGCTGCTTGGGCCCTTTTCTCCAGGCGGCCAGCAGCAGGAAAGGGGGCCCGGAAGCAACCTGGGACGTAACGGAGAAAGGTGGGGAGAGAATCTAGAGCCTAAGTTGAAACTTGAGGAGAGCTTGGGATCCCCAGAACTGAAGTTGTCGCTAGGCAGAAAGCTAAACAATAAGGAAGTTCTGTCTTAGAGAAGGGGATCCGCTGTCTCACAGACAGCGCTTAGAGAGATTTGGGGCAGATAGTGAGGGTTTTATCAGGCAATATCCTGCCTGAGAGGTGCTTGAGGTTTGCCCTGGATTCTCAGAGACTTTGGCCTTCTCTCAGTTCACCATCCCAGGACACAGGGTTTTCCTTAGCACTAAAGAGTTATTTAATCTCAGAGAAGGTAGCAGTATAAGTAGGAACCACCCACAAAGAAAAGGCAAATTCTCACATCAGCACCTGAAAATCCCCCTTAAAAATCCAAGCGCTATCCCAACATGAGGAGCAAGCCTTCACTTCCAGAAAGTGAAATGGGAGTTCACAATAAATACCCCCTGGCTATTTTCTAGATCTGAAAGGGACTGAACAGGGGCTCTCGGGCAAACAAGCCCAGAGATGTGGTCACACGGAGTCTGAACTTGGATCTCTGAGCACCAAGGAAGCTGGGGCCTTGAGAGCAAGCCCACCTGCATCAGCTGACTGGCTAGTGCTGGCCCCTCCAGCAGCTCCCTTCCCCTCCCCCCCCTTGCCTGAGGGACTGTGCTCAGAGTCCCTTGCCAGAGCCAGTCTTATCCTTTTTGCTTTCCTCTTTGATACCCAGTTCTGACTCCTTCACAGTCTCCCCGTGGGATCTCATACTATTCACCCTCAGCTGCAGGTCTAAGGTCAAACAGTCACACCTTTATTTAGCACCTACTGTATGCCAGGTTTATCAGATGTGAATACAAAGGAAAATGAAACAGGAAACTTAGATTCTGTCAGGGAAGACTCTTGCACACACAGGGTATTTGGGGCAATGGCACCCTGCAGGTGGGGGTGGGTGGTGGGTTTAGGGATACCATTGGGACTGCTGTCTGCCCTGATTATTGACAGAAGTCAGGGTTTGTGCTGGGAGAGCCCTTCTGATTCCAGCTTCCCTTTCCATCTAACTTAAACTGCCCTCCATGGAATTCTATGCTGCAGCCCAGTGAACTCTTGGGGCCTTTCTCTTAGAATATTTCCAAGGGTCTGCAAGCTGACCTGCTGTACTCCTCTAGGAGGTGCTGTGTTCCTCTAAGGTCCATTTCAAATGGTACTTCTTTCTCTCCCTTGATCCTTCACCTGGAGCACTTGTTTTGCATCTTGTGTTGTGCACTTAAGCCATTTTGTATAATGATTTGTGTTTCACATGCCTTACTAGATGGGTGAGCTTTCTGGGAGCTGGCCTTTAGTGTGTGCTGTGGAGACCATTTATGTTTATTGTTTTGTCTGATTTACTTAAAATGCTGCATTGACCCCGCAAATCGCTGCGTGAGGTTGTCCATGAAACCTTTCTAGTTCTTGTGATTCCTAATAAATGGTTATCATGTGGAGTTTTTCCTAAATGATTTTTATCTGGGTTGTCTGTGTGTTTTTAAAAAACTTGGTGGGGAAACACAGGTTCAGGAAAGGAGGTGGGCTGATCATATAGGTAAGGTTGAGAGAACAGGTAGAAAGGTCAGGTGCTGCTGTGATACCCAGGAAGTATTGAAGGCCCAGGGCCCACCTTCTGGAGTATAAGGGGCAGGAATCCTATGGGATGAGAGAGTGCTGAATCCTATTGGAGAAAACACCAGCACTGACGTGTTCATAGACATCATTGAAGTAAAGAAGTCAGTGTCTAGAAGGCTAGCCTTAAGGAACATCCTCAGGTCCATATCAATATATGGCAAGCATTTTTGGTCCCTAATGATATCTTACTTTGTCCAGTTTGTGAAGCAATTTCCTTGCAACAGCCTTGTGAGGCATGCTACATATGGAGTATTATTCCTATTTTACAGGTGAGGAACCTGAGACTCATAGAGATTTAATAACTTATCTAAGTGGAGATTAAATAGATTGTAGATGTTAGATCTGGGATTTGAAACTAAATTTTAAAATTTCAGTGCTCTACCACATACTATGTTGCTTTACATAACTAGACCTTAGTTTGATAGGATTCAAGAGAATAGATATCTCTCTATATAAATCAGTAGCATTCTAGTAAATATGAACATCTGGAGAGTACAGCAGTGGATTATTTTCAGAGGTCTTGGAGTTTATTGTAATTTTATCTTTGAAGCGCTGATACTGTTTTCTTCCTCACTAAGAAGTGTTTGTCATGTATGGCCTCTGTCATTGAATGGCATAGGCTATATGTAATAGAAAAATCAAAATGTCTGGTGAGATTGTATTTGTAGACTCTTCAGTGCCTGCTCATAGCAGACATTTAACAAAGTGCTTATTCTTTTCCCCTTCCAATTTAAATATGATTTACTTAAAGATAGTAATCTACAGTTGAGGATGTAGGTCTTTGATGAAACGAACTGCCATCGATTGAATTCTTTTTGCCTTTTTAAAAAATTTTAAGCGGGCCTTTAGGTAGACGCTGGCTCCTTTAATTAGGTGAGCCCCACATAGGATTTTTCATCCCAGAATTACAAAATGATTTGCAAAAACATCCGGACTTTGGTGATTGGCAGAGTGGCCTTCTCAGACCACCCAGGGTTTGAGATGAATGTCCACAGAAGGCAGAATCCAACAGGGAGTGGTGATTAGATGAAAGGGACCCCTTCAAAATAAGGTTAAGACAGGTTCTTTTCTAGTCGTGAAAGTGGTTTTCAAGACTTCTCCCCCCCCCATCTTTATTTCAATGCCATTAAATAATATCTGGATAAAATGTATTTAGTGTATAGTATTTGTGTTTAGCTGTGATGTTTTCTGATCAATCTTCACTGGATTTTTATTTTTTATTTTATTTTTTTATTTTTTATTTATTTTTTTTGCTGAGGCAGTTGAGGTTGTGACTTGCCCAGGGTCACACAGCTAGGGAATGTTAAATGTCTGAGACCAGATTTGAACTCAGGTCCTCCTGACTTCAGGGCTGGTGCTCTATCCACTGTGCCACCTAGCTGCCCCTCTTCATTGGATTTTTAACCTCTAAATTGACTTACAATAGAATTTTAGTTCCTATACTTACCTTGAAAGCCTCAGGTGTAGGATCCATCTTGTTTGGGGACTGTATCATAAAGAGCACATTCTACAAATATACCACACCCTGTACCAGCTGCTTCCTTGATTTTGAATGTAATTCTAGGTGTTGACATTAATCTCTGAAGCCCATTGTGGTTTGGGATTTCAGTTACCTTAGAGATCTGCCTGGCCAAGACAGAATAACAATTCTGGCAGTGAAGAAGGAGGAGGAATAGAAAGAAGAAAAAACAAACTCCAGAGATGGTTAGGAAGGAAAAAAGGATAGAAACAAAAAAGCTAGATCTTCACTGCACATTTGTGTATTATTATTTTTTTTTTGCTAGATAGCAATTTTATTTATTTCCTTTTTTTAAAAGATGTTTATTTTCAAAACATACGTATAGATTGTTTTCAACATTCACCCTTGTAAAACCTTGTGTTCTAAATTTTTTTCTCCCTCGCTTTCCCCCACTCCCTTCCCTAGATGGCAAGTAATTCAATATATGTTAAATATATGCAATTCTTTTATGGATATTTTGTGGGTTTTTTTATGACTAAGTTAAAAGTGATTCATAATTGGGCAGATAGATAATCTCAGAAAATCAGTCTCCTTTAACTGTGGAGATTATGTGAGTAAAACTAAAATTCTCCTGGGAGAAGAAAAAAAATGAAATGCTGTTAACATTATTATTATTTATTTGCATGAATTGATGTTGAGCATGTTTAATTTCAGCAATTTTTTCCCCTGAGGGCTGTTTATTTATAGTTTTAAGCTTTTTTTTCTTAGAAACATCATTGCTTGGGCTTTTTTTAAGGATGCCTTTGTTCCATTTGCTTGGTCTTATGTGATAAAAATTTGGGTGTGGGAAGATATGATTTGACCTGTAGAGTGTGAATGCTTACAGTTTTCAGTATGACAGAGTAAAATAACTTTGCTACCTTCTTTTTCAGTCAAGTAACAGAAACAGGTTTTTCATGTAGCAGATGGGTTCAATATGACAAGGATAAAACCCCCTATCTTCTGCCTGGCAGTGGTTTTCCTTGGTAGGCATTTATAGGAAACCAAAGTGCTGTTGCTTACATAATAGAAGTTTTGAAAAATCTGATTTTTTTCTTTCCAAATTTTTTCACTTAGCACAAAAATGCTTTTTAACAAATTTTTAAAAAAGCTTTTTATTTACAGAACATATGAGTGATTTTTCTATATTGACCTTTGCAGAAAATTTTTTTTTGTTCCAAATTTTTCCCCTCCCCCAACATATCTATACAGTTATCTGTACCACCATCTGCACCAGAAAAATCAGATCTAGAAAGAGAGGAAAAAAAAAAAACAAAAAAACGCCCCAAGAAACCAAAATGCAAGCAAACATTCATAGAAAGCATTAAGATGCTATGTTGTGGTCTGCACTTAGATCCCACAGGCCTCTCTCTGGGTGTATATGACTATCTTCATCGCTGAACAATAGGAACTGGTTTGAATCACCTCATTGTTAGAAAGACTCACATACATCAGAATTGATCATCATGTAGTATTGTTGTTTTCGTGTATGATGATCTCCTGGTTCTGCTCATTTCACTCAGCATCAGTTCATGCAAGTCTCTCCAGGCCTCTCTGAAATCATCCTGCTGGTCATTTTTCACAGAACAATAATATTCCATAACATTCATATACCATAATTTGTTCAGCCATTCTCCAATTGATGGTCATCCATTCAGTTTCCAGTTTCTAGCCACTACAAAAAGGGCTGCCACAAACATTCTTGCACATGTGGGCCCCTTTCCCTCCTTTAAGATCTCTTTGGGATATAGGCCCAATAGAAATACTGCTGGGTCAAAGGGGATATACAGTTTGATAACTTTTTGAGCATAGCTCCAAATTACTCTCCAGAATGGTTGGATCCGTTCACAGTTCCACCAACAATGTATCAGTGTCCCAGTTTTCCCACATCCCCTCCAACATTCATCATTATCTTTTCCTGTCATCTTAGCCAATCTGACAGGTGTGTAGTAGTATCTCAGAGACAAAAATGCTTTTAAAATAGTTATTTCAATTTAGGAATTTCTGAGTTGTATTCATTATTATTTGACTTTTCCTGTGCTTTCATAATCTAGCAATTGATATTTTTACCTTTTGTTTTATGAAAAACAGTCATTTTGTTATAATGCTTTTGGGGGATAGGACTACTAGGATCTCAGAATGTTAATATTAGAAAGTTCATATAATTTAATCCCTTCATTTTATAGATAAAAAACCTGAAATCAAGAGAAGTAACCAGCCTAGTGTGGTTCATTAAATAAAAAAAAACATAAATAGAATAAAGATAATATGAGCATTAAAACATAAGGTAATATATTTTAAAATAAAAATCTATGTGACCCACAGGGATCCTTCTATTCTGGTTTAGTGGCCTATTCTTTGGGCATTTAGAGAGGAATTGTAGATGTTAGGCGGTGTAAGTGATAGACAATGATGTTGAGTGCTGATTGTGTGAGTGGAAAGCAGGAGGTGGCTCCAAGAGAGGCTGTGGAGGCAAATTCAGTAGCATCCGGTGACTGACTAGATGGGGAGAAGGAGAAAGAGGGAAGAAGGAAATGTGATGGAGGTCCAATGGAGTCATTCCATCAAGGGTGGTACCCGTGGTATCGATGTAACAAATGTTTTTTGAACGCTGTTCTTTAATTTGTAATGAAACCAAACTTTCATCCCGTTGGATATTCAGTCTGCCTTGTTTAGTCCAGCCTGGACTCCTAGGTTTTCAGTTTAGGTTAAACCAGGCACATTTCTAAGTCACGTTCCCTTCTACTTCCTTCAGAGGGGGGCCTGTGATTTTGCCTTTCTATTCCTGGTGTTTAGCACAGTGCCTGCCACATGATAAGTACTTAATAAATGCTTGCTGATTGAATGTTTGTCTACGTTTTTCAGAGTTCATCCTTCTGATTTTAACTACACTGGTTTTATTTGGGCAGCAGTTTTTGTATTATGTATGATCAAAATTGTCCAGTTTATCTACCTTGTTTGGTCAGAAAGTTTATCCATAGTTTAGAAAGATCCAGGAAGGTAAAATCCGCATTATCCACACAAGACTTAAGATCACAGATAACAGAGCTTAAAGGGATGTCAGGAACTAGTTACCCCAATCCTTTCATTACAAATGAGGAAGAAATTAAATGACTTGCTCAAGTTCACATGAATACTAGAGGGAAGATATGAACCCTGCCTCTGACCCGCAGCCCCAGGCTTTTCCTTTTGCACTACCAAGCAGAGACAAAAGTATTCCAGAAGATCAGTTGAATCTGAAGCCCTTTAATAGATCAATAATTTATTAAGCACTATTGTTTACTAGTCACTGTGATAAGCGCTATGCAAGAGAGCTCCTGTTCTCAGTAATAAAGGGAAGCTAGAAGTGGGGGAGTGGGATAGTGTAGAGACAGCAAGGCAGTGATATGGAGGCCTGGTTCTGGGCCAGATACAGGAAAAGTCCACCACTTTGGGATCAAGAGATGGGGTTTCAAGATTTAGGTTTAGGGGAGGGTGGTTGGGGAAGGGGATGATGGCTGGAGTATAGGAGAAAGAGGAGATGGATGACTGCAAGGTTATATTTTTTGAATTTTATGTATTAAATCTCTACTGCTAAATTTTATTTAAACATTACATTTTCTTTGAACTGTATGATTAAAGTTCATTTTCTCTGCATAGCTGTTGATTGCTTGTTTCCAGAAAAGCTTAGGAAAAAATGTTGGGTAGTATGGTGCTGCATCATTAATGTCATACCATCAGGTTTCTCCAAATCTCCTCCTGTGTTGGACCTTGTTTTAGTGAACTGCCTCCTCACAAATGAAAAGTCGTTTGGGGTACTTGGTCAGTTTTCCTTCTTGATGGGCTTAAAAAGACTTATTGCCAAAATTTAGGTTCTGTTGTTCTGTTTCTGGGAACTTTGAGACCAAAATCAACCGGGAAACAGGTTTTTCTCCTTTTCTTTCTCACTAAATTCTTAAAAAAAATGCTTTTGAAAAAAGATGGGGTATATTTCTTGGTATTCAATCTTTGAGAAAAGCTCTTTTAAAGAACTGGTTGACTTAGCCATCACTGTACATTGAATGGCTTTAAAATATTTGTTAAATTTGTTACATTTGATTTTTCTTTGTATAAATATGACAATATTTAAAAATGTGGTGTTTGGGAAGGAATTTATTTTTAGTTTAGTTAAGGAGTCAATTTACATTTTTCCTCAAGTTTTTTCAGTTGTTGGGGAAGATATAGAAGTCCCTTAAACTGAAGATATGGGATTCTAGGAATAAGTTTCTGGGAGAGGTCAAAAGAGCCTGAACAGACAAGTAAGAGAGTGGCTCCTTCTTTAGGGAGAATCCTCCTGACACAAAGACTGGCTTGTCATGCCTGCTGCTATCACTGTTTGCCTAGGGAGCTATCATGATGCAAGAAAGTCCTTCTTGAAGGTGGAATAAGTTTGGTTTAGTTTTGTTTGTAAAGTGTTTCACTCATGTCCAATTCTTAATGACCTCATTTGGGGTTTTCTTACCATTGCTTTCTTCAGCTCATTTTACAGGTGGGGAAACTGAGGCAAACAGGGTAAAGTGACTTGCCCACAGTCACACAACTAATCTGAGACCAGATTGGAGCTCAGGAGGATGACTCCAGGCCTGGCAGTCTTGTCCGCTGTACTAGTCTCGTAGCCCTGCTTGATCAGTGAAACCTCCATTAGTTTGATTAATCTAATGATCAATCAGAAATTATTTATTGAACACCTGTAGTACGCATCTAGGTGTAGGTGATTAATAAAAGATTGTATAATTGTACTGCCTCCTTGTTTTATTTATTCTTTTCTTTTTAAATTCTGAGTTCCAAATACTTCTCTACGCCCTGCTACTCCCCCACTCACTGAGAAGCCAAGTAAATGATATCAGTTACACATGTGAAATCATACAAAACATTTCCATATTGGCCATATTGAAAAAGAAGAAGAAAGCAAGAAAATTATGCCTCAGTTTGCATTCAGTGTTTTTCCTTTCTCTTTCTTAAAGTGGATAGCATTTTTTCATCAGGAGTCCTTTGGAATTGTCTTGGATCATTGTCTTGATAATCAAGGAAGCAAGTTTTTTTCATGGTTGATCATCATTACAGCATTGCTATTACTGTGCACAGTGATCTCCTTGTTTTCACTTTACTTTGCTCCAGTTCATGTAGATCACAAAGATCTCTGGTTTTTCTGACACCCTCACCACCTTGTTATTTCTTAAAATATAATAGTATTCCATTTACGTCATATGCCACAACTTGTTCAGCATTCCCCAATTAATGAGCAACCCCTTAATTTTCAATTCTTTGTTACCACAACAAGGATTGCTGTTAATATTTTTGTACATATAGATATTTTTTCCTTCATCTGAGTTCTGATAGTTGTATTACTGGGTCAAAAGTTATGCTGTTGGATAGCCCTTGGATCATAGTTCCAAATAATTTTCTATAGAGTGATTGGACCAATTTGCAGCTCCATTTTCAGTTTATTAATGTACTTATTTCCCTCATCCCCACTAACATTTGTCATAACTGGTAGGTGTGAGGTGGTACCTCAGCATTGTTTTAGTTTACATGTCTCTAATCAATAGTGATTTAGAGCATTTTAAAAAATTTGACTATAGATATCTTTGACTTCTTCCGAAAACTGCCTATTCATATACTTGGACCATTTATTGGTTTTAGAAATTTGATTCAGTTTTTTTTTATCAGAGAGACTTGTCCTTCAACATTTTTGATAATATTTTATTTTTTGTGGTATCTTTTTGCAAAATGTAGTTTCCCTGATTCTCTCTCTTAATTAGTTCTATTTTTTTGCCTTTGCTTTATCTAATTTCATGATAGCCCTTTATTTTAACTTTGTGTTTCTCTGTTTCAAGTGTGTCTTTTGTAAGCAACATATTATTGCATTCTAGTTTCTAATACATTTTCCTATCCACTTATATGGACATTCCATTCACATTCAGTTTTGATTACTAATTGTATTTCCCTTTATCCCATTTTCTTTTATTTATCCTTCTCTCTCTTGTCTCTCCGCGAGTTCTTTTTACTACTGCCCCTTCCAGTCTGTCCTCCTTTTTATTATTCTCTTTCCTCCCACCCCTTTTCTTTCCCTCCTATTTCCCTATTTTCTATACCCAGCTGAGTGTGTTTATATGTTTTTCCATCTTTGAAGCAATTCCGGTGTGAGATTTAAGCTGTGCCTCTCATGCCCTTCCCCCTTGTCATTCCTTTTCCCTCAGTATAAAAGCTTTTCCTTCCATACTACTTTTATGAGAAAAATTTCTTCATTCTGTCTCTCCCTTCTCTTTTCTCCCAGTGTATATACATTTTTCTTTCTCATTCCTTAATTCTTTTTGAGATTATCCCTTGTAGATGCCTAATAATAACTACCCTAATAATGACAGAATTCTTGGGCATTGCATATCACATCTTCCCATAAAGGAATGTAAACGGTTTAACTTTATTGAGACATTTATGACTACTCTTTCATGTTTACCTTTTTATGCTTTTCTTGAGTGTTGGGTTTCAACAAAAATGAATGTTAAAAATTATCTTTACATATATTTGGAAAAATAAAATATTATTGAGAGAAAAAAAGAGATAAAAGCTCACTGAAGAAAATAAAATGATTCCTTAAACATCCTGTAAGAGTTTGGCAAATGGGAGATAATGACTCCATGAGATATCCCCCCAAAAAAGTCCAAAGAATGTTGTACAAGAAAAATCAGACCAAAGGGGGAGAAAAAGACAAGAAGGAAGACAACAAACAAACAAAAAAAAAGGTGAAAAAGTTTTGCTTTGATCTATTTTCAGACTTCATAGTTCTCTCTCTGGATGCAAATGGCATTCCAAGTCTGTTGGGATTGCCTTGAATCACCACATGGTTGAGAAGAGCCAAGTCTATCATAGTTGATCATCGCATAATCTTGTAACTGTGTACAATTTTCTCTTGTTTCTGCTCATTTCTTTGTCTTTCTATTTGGTCTAGTCTGCTTTTCTTCAGTGAATTTTTGTGTCTCTTTAGCCAACTGGCCAATTCTGTTTTTCATTTACTTCTTTACTAAGCTATCGATTCTTTTCTTCATAATTTTCTTGCATCATGCTCATTTTTTTTCCCCCTCAACTTTTCCTCTATCATTTCTTTAACTCTTCTAGGAATTCTTGCTGGCCTTGGTCCAATTAGCATTTTTCTTTGAGGCTTTGCTTGTAACTATTTTCACATTATTGGCCTTTTCTGAGACTTGGTTTTCCCTGTTATCATGGTTGGTTTTAATGGTCTGGTTCTTTTTTTGCTGTTTGCTTATTTTTTCAGCCTGTATCTGGACTTGGAACTCTATTATTGGGTGATGCTCATACCAGAATAGGGAAGCAGTGTTCTAAGCATCGGGCTTTTTCACGTTGCTGTTTTCTGAGCAGGTTTCCACATTGGGTGCTTTTGGGGAGGTCTGTTCCTGGGAGAGGTGTGGGTGCTGCTGGCCTGCTCCGGGCTCTGGTCTGTGCTCTCTCCTGGGCCTGGCAGGGACTCCCGTCCTGGCTTCCCTCCAGGGGCCTCGCTGCAGGCTTGGTTTGTCTGTCTTAGGCTCACTTGGCATCCCCTTGGGGATCCATATTTTTGGGACATAATACTTATTAACCCTCCTTCCTCTCTTACCTACCCAAACTATAAGCTCCTGGAGGACATATTTATTTGGGTGGTTCTTTTTTTTTCTCTAGCATCTAGTACAGATCTTTGATTCCTATGGGGAATTTCCAGGTGAGGAAACTCTTCATTCTGGTTGGAAACTTTGTCACTTTTTTAGTTGTAGGGAGTTGTCCAGAGTTCTGGGTCTTGAGAGGACAAGTGACTTGCCTGCCTGAATGCAGCTGGTTGTGTGTTTGCGAACTTATGTCTTGGAGCTTTAGGGATCAGCTCTCTTCTTTTTGCCAAGATGCCTTTCTGTGCTTTGTACATTCTTGGTACTTAATATATGTTTACTGAATTGAATTGGTTTCTTTTTCTCCAATAAAAGTTTCAGTGTTTAATATTTTTGGAGGATCTTATTTCCCTTCCCACCCTCTACCCTGTACCCCCAAGAAGTTTTAATTTCTGTTGAAGTGGAGCAGAAGATGATTCCCTTCATTGTTTGCATAATTGAATGAATACTATAACTGTGTGCTACTTATGAAAATAAAAAGGGTATTCTTTATCATTTATTTTGATATGTTAGGATGCTTGTTTTCCTAGAATTGAATTCTGATTGATTGGCAAAGTACATATTTTTCTTCCACTAGGCTTAGTATTATAATTAACTACTTAAAAATTATTTAGAGTATGCTTCCATTTCTGTTATAGGGATAGATTAGAATGATAAATTCTGGTAGTTATGCTTTACTGCATCTAGCAGTTAATACCTTGGAACTTGAGTGATTGTAGTTACAGTACCATGTCCCATAACACCAAGTAGACAGATTTTAGGGATCAGCCGTCCAATCCGATTTCATTTCACTATTGAGGATGAAAGACCTGTTTAGTTGGTGACAGGCCTAATTAATTGAAAATTATCATCCATTATCCATATAATTTAAGTTATACCTTCCTGTATGTAATATTACAGAGTACTTCAAACCAGCTTAAATGACTTACTACTCCAAGCTACTGGCTTCTGCTGAAATGCTGAGGAAATGAGGGAAAAAGCATAGATTCAGGAAACCATAGCTCTTTGAGCTTGATGTGCCTCATTGGTGAAATTAATTTGATTATTTGGCAATTGGTTTGCAATTTGAAAGGGAAATGGTGGTCCCTTGGACCTAGTTTTTGATCTTGCCAAACTCACCTCAAAATAGGGCTGTCTGCTCAAGGAAATGAGTGGAGAGAATGTATCTGGACTTGAAACCAGACTCAGAGGGCTTTCTTAGCCCACCTCCAGTAGCATGGGGAAAGAGAATAGAGGCCAAGGATTAAGCAGAAGGAGCATAACTGACCAGAGGAGTGGATGCCTGGGGCTAAAGGGCAGCATGGGCCACCTGCTAGGCTTTGTGGTGTTGGTGAGTCATTAGCCCTATCTCTTCACAACCCGTGGACTCCATACCATTCATTACCTTGTGCTGTGGTGAATGGCTTTCAGGAAGAGGAACTTGTTTTTTTCACCCATTTAATTGACATTGAGCTTTTTGGGGATTAGTGTTTTTTCCTTTGGTGAATTCCATTGTACATTGAATATTGAGAATCAGTCCTGAGAACCCTCTTCTTAACCTTGGATCTAGCTTTCCTTAAGGAAGTTTGTTTGGATCCATCAAAGTAAGACTGACAGTTCTTTTCCATTTGGGATTGTTTCCTTCATTCTCTTTTTTGTTTCCAGGGCCTAGGACAATACTTGTTACCTAGTAGACTATTATTAAGTTCTGATTGATTATTTGGTAAGATCCATAGTGTTCTTGACAATTGGAAAAAGCTTATTCTAGAAACAAACCTTGAAAAAGGTAAATGAGATAATTGTCTATTAAGTAGTTTGTAAGCTCCAAAATATCATTTAAATATGCTTAAGTAGAATACAAGGTCCTTGAGGGCAGGGATTATTTCCTTTTCTGTTTTGAATTGAAATGAACAAATTGCATGCTACTATTTTATAGACTAGGAAAATAAAGCTCAGACAATCTCAGTGACAAGGTTAGCCTATCACATAGATAGTAACATCAGGGCTATAATTTAAAGAGGTTTTCCATTTTAACATTTGTTGTTGTTTTTTTTTTGTTTATTTTGTGGCTAGATTTAACTAAATCTAGGAGGGGGAGGTAGAGGTTCCTCACTAGTATTAGTTTTGTTGTCTCTTTCTGTAACTGGCTTAACTTCTCTAAGAATTTGGATGCTGTACCACTTGGTACATATATATTTAGTATTGATACCATTAAATTGTCCAGGGCACTCTTTAACAAGATGTAGTTTCCTTATCTCTTTTAATGAGATCTATTTGTGCTTTTGTTTTATCTGATATCAGAATTGCTACCCCTGCTTTTTTTTTTTTTTTTTTTGCTTTGGCTGAAGCATAATAAATTCTGCTCCAGCCTTTTACTATTATTCTATATGTATCTCTCTGTTTCAAATGTGTTTCTTGTAAACAACATATTGTAGGATTCTGGTTTTTAATTCACTTAGCTATCTACTTCTGTTTTATGGGAGAGTTTATCCTATTCACATTCCCAGTTATGATCACCAGCTGTATATTTCTCTCCATCTTATTTTCTCCCTGTATATATTTTTGTTCAATCTTTCCATCCTATCCCTCCTTAGTAGTGTTTTGTTTCTGATCCACCCCTCTCTTACCCTGCCTTCCCTTCTATCACCCCTCCTTTTCTCTTAGAGTTTCTGTCCTCCCTTCTATCTAGTCCCTCCCTTTTCCCCCACTTTCTTGTCCTACTTCTTTATAGGGTAAAATAAATTTTTTATACCCAACTGAGTCATGTTATTATTATTCCCTCTTTGAGCCAAAATTAATGAGATTAATCTTCAGGTAATGCTTATCCCCTTTCCTTCTTTCCCTCTATTTTAATAGGTCTTTTTTGCTTTTTCATGTGATCTAATTTATCCCATTTTACCTCCCTTTTCCTCTTTTTCAGTGCAGTTGTTTTCCCTAACCCTTAAAATCTTTTTCTTTGATTATCACATCATAGTCAACTTGTTATCCTCTGTTTATATATGCCTCCTTGAATTGCCCCAAGTATCATTTCCCTATTTAGAGATGTAAACAGTTTAGCCTTTAAATAATATGTAGACTTTTTTTTTCTTTCTTTTTTGTTTACCTCAATGCTCTTTTTAAATTCTGTGTTTGAAGATCATAATTTCTCTTTAGTTCTGGTCTTTTTAACAAAAATGATTGAAAGTCATTGAAGATCCATCTCCTCCCCTGAGGGAGTTGATTCTGTAAAATACCATACCATATCATATTCTTCGGGAATATGGTATTCCAAGTCCTCCTATCCTTTATTATAGAAGCTACCACATCCTGAGTAATCCTAACTGTGGCTCTTCATTTCTTGATTTTTTTTTTCCTGGCAATTTGCAGTATTTTTTCCTTGAGATTGTAGTTCTGGAGTTTTGCCACAATGCTTTATGGGGCCTTGTGGGATCTCTTTCTAGAGGTGATGAGTGGATTCTTTGACTGTTTTCCCCTCTGGTTCTAGTATATCAGAGCAGTTCTCCTTAGATGATTTGTTGAAGAGTGCTAATGGTCATGACCTTCAGACTCTCCTACATCTATTTTCCAGGTCAGCTGTTTTTCCAATGAAGTATTTTCCATTTTTTTTCCATTTTTTTCATTTTTTAAAGTTGTATTTGATTTTTGATGTCTCATAGAGTCATTAGCTTCTGTTTGCCTAGTTCTAGTTTTTAACATGAATTTCTTCAGTTAGTTTTTGTACCTCTCTTTCCATTTGATTAATTCTACTTTTCAAGATGTTTTCTTCAGTGGATTTTTTTTTGGGGGGGTTGTATTTGGCCAATTGTGTTTTTTAAGGAATTGATTTCTTCAGTGGATTTTATACTTTTTAAGGTAGTGTTTTCTTCAGTGGATTTTTTTTTAAATTTTTTTTTTTTTTGCATTTGGCCAGTTGTGTTTTGTGTTTTTTAAGGAATTGATTTCTTCAGTGGATTTTATTTTTTTGCATTTGGCCAATTGTATTTTTTAAGAAATTGTTTTCTTCAGCCAATTTTTGTCCTTCCTTTTCCAAGCTGTTGATTCTCTCTTGCATACCTCTCATTTCTTTTCCCAATTTTTCTTCCACCTTTTTTATTTGCTTTTAAAGTCCTTTATGAGCATTTCCAAGAAGCCTTTTTGGATTTGAGATCAATTCATATATCACCCTTTAAGATTTCTCATGTGAGCATTTTGCTGTCTTCTGAGTTGGTGTTTTGGTCTTCCTTGCCACTACAGTAGCTTTCTATAGTAAGTTTCTTTTCTGTTTCTTGCCCATTTTATTTCTTTATTTTCTCCTATTTTGTGACTTCTAAGGTTGAGCTCTGTCTTGGCTTTGAGCACAGGGGCCCCTTGTGTTTGGTGGCTTGCTCATAGCAGGGGGTAGCGCTACCCGTTCTCTCCAGGCAATAGCCTGGTTTCTTGGACTGACAATTTGCTTCTGGGTTGGGCCTGGAGACTGCCCTGTTCTGTTCTGCTGCTGAGCCATGATGGAGGTTTCAGTTGCTGATCTGCTGGGATCAAGACCTTCTCACTGGCTTTCCTGAACTCTGAGGTGGGCTGAGCTCCCCTTTCACCCCGGTAAGACTGACCTTTCTTGAAGTTCTGATCTGTCTTGAGTTGGAGACTGGTTTCATTCTGTCGTTCTGATCAGAGGCTTGGTTTCATGTGGTTTTTGAGGGAAAGTGGGAGAGCTCGAGCAGCTTCCTGGTTTCACTCTGCCATGTTGACTCTATGGAACCTGTATGGTTTTCTGGTCTGACTTTTACAATGTTCTACTGCCATTAAGTGATGATAGTTAATCAAATATTTTTAAGATTGACTCAACTGTAAAAATTCAGTTTCTCAGAATTGTTACTAATTATAAGAGACATCAGGTGTAGTGGACAGAGCCCTGGACAGTGTTAGGAAGACCCTAGGTTTGGGTCCCAAACCTGCCTCTTCTAGTTACTTAGCTTGGACATGTTGCTTAACCCCTAAGAGAAAGGTTGACATCAGTTTAGGTGGAGGGAGTTCCTTCCCTGGAAGGATCTCATGCCCACACCAAAATTGTGTGTAATATGTGGATTCATGTAACATAAAAAAAAATGACAATTTATATAAAGAAATAATGAATTTAGAGAGTGAGCAAGAATTGAAATTCTTTGTGGTGTTAGAGAAAAAAATAGCTATTACCCTCCAGGAAGCTGGAGTCTAGCCAGGAAGATGACATGTGCACACAGATAAAAGTTCTTGTGCATATTTGAACATGATGAAAATACACAGGAGAGGAGGAGGTGCTGTAATGCTTGGGGTAGAGGCAGGAAGAAAGAGTTGTTCTTGCTTGGAGCCATGGCTAGTCTAGAGAGACATCCCTGCCAAGAAAGGGTAAGAGTCTTAGTTAATAGGGTCTGAATGAAAGGATATTCTATAATGCTGATGCCAGGAAGAATTGATTCAAAAGAAACATAACTATTGAACATTCATCATAGGTTATATGTGATGAGGTCATCCTTTGTAGCTAAATCTCTAAGTGCAAAGGTAGAATGTTGTAATGAATTATCTTTACCAAAAATTTGATCATTAAGAAATACTTTTCCATGAGTTTTAATATACATTCTCTCAGCATTGTGATTACTTGGCACCACAAAGTACTTCAAGTTGTGCTTATCCAGTCTGTGAAGTAGTAAAACAGGTAAAAAGAAGTATTTGCAGCCAAGTCAGAGAGAGGAAGGCATCCCCTCAAATCACCTGTCCTTTTTTCCCTTCTGAATTTCTGGATATTTTAATGTGATTAATTGTGAGGCAACTACTGACATTTTATTTGAGGAAGTTTTGGAATTATATGAGGTGCAAAGGTTTTGGGGATTTAGAATTTTAACTTCTTTAATATCAAAAAAGAGGAATAATGATTTTTTTTTTGCACCATCAGTTTTGTATGCTCGTGCCAGCTTTAAACATGGGGCAAACCTGTTGGTAGAGTAGAGCAGAAATAACTGTCTGAACTGAATAGGCGAGGAGTCAGGTAGGCATAGTGGAGTCTAAAGGAGAGGAAGAATGATGGTGGACACAGAAAAGTCTAGTTACTCAGATCACTGTTCCTGAATCTTGATGACAGTGGAACTAGAGAAGGTGGTTATGTATATTTAGGGATTGCACAGGTGAGTATATGGATGGCTTTATTTGAACTTTTGAATCACCATGCGTATTCAATTAATAATTATAGTGCTTTTCCCTCTTAAACTTTTTTTTTTCTTTTAAGAGGATGGAATCTTGGCAACCCCTTAATGTCGAAGTGGACAGTAGCCATAGCCTGCTTTCATCTGCAACCAGGCTCAATATAAGAAGGGAAGAAAGTGATCTGTCTGAATTTCCCTCTGTGGAGGAGGGAATACTGATTATATCTGAAGAGGATGGAAAGGAACGGACTGGAGAGGCTTCATGTTCCCCATTTTTAGGTAATTCTCATATATAATGGCTGATGATAATGATGATTACAAATACAATAATGATGAAGCTTCACATTTTTGGTAGAGCATGTTTTACTTGCTGAACATTTTCATATCTGTTCCCCTTTGAAAAATTTTTACTAATTACAAACTAATTTCTATATCCTCTCAAATTCAAATACTTGTAAACTGTTAAGTAAAACAGTATCAATAAGTGATTGTGAATGATTACATATGCAAGTATATCCTCTTAACCATTTGTTAAAAGAAAGGAAGAATGGAGGGGAAATCAGTTATTATAACACAATGTTTATGGAATTAAATCACCCATGAAATAGAAGAGATTAATGTATTGTATTAGAAAGCAGGACCCAACAATGTGTTTTGTATTAGAAACATTTGAAAAGAAACACATAGAAAAGAAACATACATAAAAATTCACAGAGTTAAATAAGGAGCTGTTATGGTTAAGCTGAAAAAATGGACTTAAGCACTTTGATTGGTGTGACCAATGATGATTCCAGATATTTTAGTGAAATGTACCACTCCCTTCTGAATGAATGGAGATAGATTCAGATAATAGAATTCAATATATTTTTGCATATGGCTAACACGAAAATTGATTTTGTTTGATTATGCATATGTGTTACAAGAATGTGTTAATGTGGGAGAAAGAAAAAATTAATGCTTGTTAATTGACAAAAAATAAAAAGTTACATTAAAAATAAGAAGGCCATGTGCTTTAATGACTGGGAATATTTTTTCTTATGATTGTTTATTGGATTTTTTTTTCTTTTGAGAATTGCTTATTTATGTCCTTTGTGAACATATCTTTTTTGTTGTTGTTTTTTATATAGCTTTTTATTTTTTTCAGATATATGTAAGGATAGTTCCCAACATTCACCTTTGTAAAACATTATGTTCCAAATTTTTCTCCCTTCCCTCTACTCTCCCATAGACAGCAAGCAATTTAATATAAATTAAACATGTACAATTCTTCTAAACATATGTCTGTATCCATTATGCTGCATAGGCATATCAAAAGGGGAAAAAAACCCAAAAAACCAAAACAAAACCCCCAAGCAAACAACCAAAACCATGAAAATACTATACTTTGATCCATATTCAGTCTCCATAGTTTCTCTCTGGATGCAGATGGCATTTTTCATTCCAAGTCTATTGGAAATTGCCTTAAATCATCTCATTGTTGAAAAGAGCCAGGTCCATCACAGTTGATCATCACATAATCTTCTTGTTGCTGTGTACAAGGTTCTCTTGGTTCTGCTCACTTCACTTGGCATCAGTTCATGTAAGTCTTTCCAGACTTTTCTGAAATTAATGTGCTCATCATTTCTCATAGAATAATAATCCATTACATTCAGCTATTTCCCACCTGAGGGGCAAACAATTTCCAGTTCTTTGCTGCTATCGTAAGTATATCTTTTTAAAGCCGAAGTTGTTTAGCTTTTTCTTTTTTATTGCATGTTTCCCCTTTTCATTTCTCAATGTCATTCTTTTAGAGTTTCCTATCCTTGTCTGATTTCTGCTATAGAATTTGAGTTCATAAAATCCTTTTTTTTTCTTTTGAACTACTTCTCAAATCCATTGTACATGTCAGATTTTGTCTTTTTTTTTTTTTTTTTCTCCTCTGTCATAAAATACAGGAAGGAGAGATTTTTTTTTTCCTTCTTCCTCTCCTTTCCCCAAGTTCTTCTTTATTTTGATCTTAACAATTAGTGCCTATTCCTATTGGTAAGAATCAGATCCATTGCTGGTTCTTCCATATTTTAAATAATGAAATGACTATTAAGGTTAGTTATTTTGTTTTTGGCACAGAGAAAACTTCAGCAAATTTCTGGATTATTGAAGACCCCTATCACTTTGCCAGGCTTCTTATCTGTTTCCTGAACTCAACTATTTCTTTTTCTATCAGACGATCTCTCATAAAATTAAATTTAAAAAAAATTATACTGTAGGATTATTGTAACTATACCTCAGTGCTCTTCCATTTAACAGGAAAAAACTAATACATTTTAAACATCTTTAATGTCAGTAGACAAATAGGATTTATGACTCAGAGGTTCCTAAAACTAATCAACTGTTGTATTTACTGAGTAATATAGCTTCTTGGGCTTTGGGTTCCAGGTGTTAGATGTCATACCCTGTGTCCCTTTCACATTTGAGGGATACTTATCCAAGCTATAGATTTTACCTTCTTGTTACTTTAATTTCAATTCAGACAGCTACTTCTCATGCTTTCCTCATTTTAATTATTCTTAAAATTTTTCCATCTTGGAAAATAGACCACAAAAACCCTACATTTTTTAATTTGGAGAAGTTAATCACTTTCCTTTTTAAGATGTTAAATGATATTAGAAATATCATTTGGACTATTGTTTCATTACTGAATTAACTAAATTTCATTGATGGATGAAGCAAGATAAATGCATTATTTGTTTCTCAATTTTCAAATTATTTTATTTATGAAGAAAGGTGCTGCAGAATTATACATAAATTATTTCTAGTTTCATCATTGACTACATTGCTTACATAGTTCTTATTTTTAGCTGCAATAGATAACTGAATATCATAATCTCTGAATAATTTTAGTCAGAAATACATTCTCTTTTTGAGGCTTTGATGGGGCCTTTTATTTGTAAATTGCATTTTATATTGTCATAGAACTTCATTTTTTGAACACTTGTCTTGCAAGAACAAATTCAAAAGCAAATTTAAAGCCAGAATTCAGAAATGAAAGGCAAAAATCATGTCATTTCTAAAGATAGAGTTTAAACTTTAGAATATTAAGAGGCACCTGATTTTTTGTTGTTCTAAAGAAAAAAAGTCACTCATCATTTAAGCTGGATTGACTCAGGATAAGTAAGATACAGGCTGATAATAAATGTTAAACAGGGCTTCTATTTGTGACAGTGAGTCTTGTGTTCTTAGTACCGGGTGATTTTAAAGTGCCTCCTGGACGTTCAGTTTAAGGTGATTGAAAAGCAGTTGGAAATGTTTGGTTGGAGGTTAACAGAGATCAGGGTTGTATAAATTTGGGAATCATTAGCATAGCTCTGGGAATTGATTACCAAGTAAGAAAGAAGAGAGCGGGCTTTTATTTGGAGAAGGGGGCTTATGACAAAAAAAAACCTTGGAACATCTGCAGATAGTGGGAGTGATGTGGACGAAGAAACAGCAGATTGAGAAGAATCATTTAGACGTATTGGAAAAAAAAAAAACCTGAAGAAAAGTGCCTCATTAAAACTTAGAGAGGAGAGAGTATAATTAGCAATGTCAGAAACTAGAGAGGTCCAGGAACATCAGGAGAGAGAAAAGGCCAGGAGATTTGGCAATTAAGAATCCACTGGTGATTTTGTAGAGAGCAATTATA
>JAJPUD010003950.1:153264-182616 GCA_023553655.1 Myrmecobius fasciatus
TTATCTATTTTATTGATTTTTTTTAAAAAACAGCTTCTAGTTTTATTAGTTAATTTAAAAAAATTTCAGTTTTGTTAATCTCTGCTTTTTTTTTAAGTCTTCTAGTTTATTGTTTAGTTGAGGGTTTTTAATTTGTTTTTGTAGGGTTTTGTTGTTATTGTTTTCAGTTCATGCCCAGTTTGTCAACCTGTTCTTTCTCTCTTTTATTTAGAGATATAAATTTTCCCTTATGTATTGCTTTAGCTGAATCCCACAATTTTGGCATGTTGTTATCATTGTTGTTGTTTTCTATAGTGAAATTACTGATTATTTCTGTGATTCATTCTTTAACTCATTCTTTGAATTAGGTTATTTAGTTTCCCTTTAGTACAATGTATGCTTCAAGGATCATTTACTGAATGTAATTTAAAAAAAAATTAACAATAGCTTTTTATTTTTCAAAATACATGCAAAGATAGTTTTTAATATTCACCCTTGCAAAACCTTGCGTTCCAAATTTTTCTCTGTCCCTACTCCCACCCCTCCCCTAGACAGCAAATAATCCAATATATGTTAAACATGTGCAATTCTATACATATTTCCACAATTATCATGCTGCACAAGAAAAATCAGATCAAAAAGGAAAAAAATGAGAAGAGAAAAAAAAAAGCAAGCAAACAACAACAAAAAGACGAATATAGTATGTTGTGATCCACATTCAGTCTCTACAAGCTTGTCTCAGGACACAGATGGCTCTCTCCATCACAAGTCTATTGGAATTGGCCTGAATCACCTCATTGTCAAAAAGAGCTATGTCCAACTGAATGTAATTTACTTTTTTGTAGTAAAAAAAGATGCATTTAATAATTCTTTCTGTATATTTTATTTAGACTCCTAAGTAATAGATATCTATAATTTTGTTATTTTACATGGACTTTATCTTTTCCTGCTGATATTTTTTTTGGGGGGGGGGTTGGAGGCAGGAAATAAGCAGAAATGCTTGTAGTTTTTATGAATTTATCTTATATCCTGTAACTTTGCTAAATTTAGTGTTAAAAGTTCAATTTCTTTTTAATTGATTTCCAGTTTTCTAAATGTACTATTATCTCCAAAAGCTAGTAATTTTGTTTTTTTCTTTGTTTATGCTTTTCCCTCAGTGAAAGTTTGTAATAACTTCTGTGGGGAGTAAATTAGGGGATCACTTAGGGAGAACTGCTGACTTTGTAATGTACTTGATCCTCCTGCTCATGAGACTTCTAGCAGTTTGTGAGTAGGGCAAAGGAGGCAGAGACTTGGTTAGAGAAGAGCAGTTCTTGATGTGATCTGTGAGCTTTGGTGGTACCTCAGGCTATCAGGGTCCTTTCCACAATGTGGTACCCAGGACTGGAGACAGTCCTCTTCATGTGTTCTGGAGAGAATGTGGAACTTTGGAACTGTTATGGCCCCTCTTCTGGATACTGTCTCACTTAATTCAGAAGATCTTAGAATTTTATCCTTCCTTTCTCCTACTGTTATTAATGAAATCATCCCTATCCTCCCAGTTTCTTAGGCTTGAGACTTAGGAGTCATCTTCACTTTTCACTCCCTTCTCCCTTCATCCCTTCCCCTGGGCCCCCCAGATTCAAGCTGTTACCAGGACCTGTTGAACTCTCCTTTATAACTTCGCTTGAATATGTCCCCTTCTCTCATCCGACATTTCCCCACTTACTGCAGATCCTTATCACTTGAAGTCTGGATGACTACAGTAGCCTTGGGGGGGACCCTTGGGGAGGTTGAGGTCTGCATGCTCCAAGTCTTGCACCCCCTCCAGTCTGTTCTCCTTTCCACCATGAAACTTATCTTGCTAAGATGCAGGGACTGACCATATTACCTTCCTACTCTATAAACTCCTTCCACAATCAAATAGAAAGTCTAATCTTTGGCTTGTAAAACCCGTCATAACCTGGCTCCTTCCTGCCTTTTCAGTTTTTAGGTATTTGTTAGTTTTGTTGAACTATTTATTTTTATTCTTAATTATAATGGGTAGATGCCTTTGTGTGGAGGAAAGGGAATGGATGTATTGAAAAGGAAAGTGATGTAAAAAAAAAGATATTGATAAAAATTTTTTAAAAGTATTATCTGTGAAGAAATGAAATTCATTTTTAGTTCTGTACATGTGATTTTTGTACCAGAACCCATAAGTAGTTATACCTAAATGAAATGAGTTTTATCACTCTTGACTATTTTGTTAAAATCAAAACAAGAAAATTGCAGTGAAATAGAAGAATGACTCATAAGATCTCTTTGAAGGGTAAACAAAGGAACCTGAAAAGTTATTTTTGTCATATTCCCTAAGGCAACAGGAAAAAGCTACAAGGGAAAATTTGATCATCTCATATTGCAAGACTCAGGAGATGTATTTGTAGAAAGACCTCTGACAAAAACGTGGCAACTTCTTCTATAGGCACGTGTCCTATAAAGGATGAAATATATGAGCTATTCAAAAAAGAAACTTACTACCCATTATGGCAGAGGTCTGTATCTTTCTCCAGATCCTCATGGCTTCTCAGACATATCCAAGGCAAGAGATAAAACAGTTTTAATATGGTCTTCATGATCTAAAATTCCAAGAAACTTAATGATGTAATAGTTAATAACAGAGATGGCTAATTCTTAACAATGCTTAGCCAGAAAACTGAGGAGCATATATTATTGTGTCTGTGACTTCATGAGGCATGAAGTAAATGGATTTGCCATCCAGTTAAGGCTAGTTCTCTGTCTTCTCCTTCCTGACTCCCCAATAAATTATTCGAAGATATAGCTGAGGTCAGTGAAAAGTGGTTTTCTCAGTATGAGAAGGCTGAGGCAACTTGGTTCATTCCTTGGGGAAACTACTATCAGAGGGGAAGGAGTCAGAATAAGAAAAAGTTATTTCTATACAAGTAAAACATTTTGATGATAGGAGATGTAGAGACAATGTAGGGATTGTAGGTCTCACAAATGAAAAGTACAGTTAAAACAAACTTGTTTTTATTTTTTATTTTTTTGCTGAGGCAATTGGGGTTGAGTGACTTGCCCAGGGTCACACCGCTAGGACATGTTCAGTGTCTGAGACCATATTTGAACTCAGGTCCTCCTGACTTCAGGGCTGGTGCTCTATCCACTACGCCACCTAGCTGTCCCTAACAGACTTGTTTTTAAAGGAAAAAAAAGGTATTTTCTGAATGCTAAAAACAAAGTGTTAATCAAGAGATCATAGATCATCTCTAGGAGAAATCTTGAACTGAAAATTCTTCTTGAATTAAACCATTCCAGTGATAAACAAGAAATTCTACAAGTGAGTGGGTTTTAAGTGAATAAAGAAAAGCAGATTTAAATAGCAAAAGAGCCTTCAGCATCCACTAGAGACCACAGGAAAAAAAATGGAATAATTTTTCCAAATAGCAAAGGAGTTCAAGATTCAACCCAAGATGACATGTTCTGCAGAGCTGAACCCAAAGATCAGTGAAAAAAAAATATATAAAATATTCATACAAAGAATACCAGGTATGAGCAATTTATTTGCTTTGCAGACACCTGAGACAACAGAAATACGAGAAAAATAAAGAAATACAGCAACCAAGGAAGATGCAAAAATAAATATAAAATAGTTTTTTCTCAAGAGGAAAAAAAAATCCTGTACAAAGAGAGCAAAAAGAAAAGAAAGAGACTATTAGATGATTTCTTTCTGAACTTCAGAAAGAAACAAGAATGAATATGGGATCTTAATGGAAGAACTGAAGAACATGCCTGAGATGCTATGGACTAACTAACCTCATGATACCCTGGGGTGTACAGGTGTTTTATGGGGTTAAACTGCAGTGTAATGGCAGATCAAAGGGGAAAGGGAAGGAAGGAGATAGAGGAGATAGTGTGATGTTGCTTAAAAAAAGAAAGGAAACTCCACTAGTGTCTTAAGAAGAAAAGGGCCAACAAGAGTGTAGATGAAGTGACAAAGGGAGAGATCAAAAGGGTGGGAAAATGGGGGTGTTGAATCAGTGATTCCCATAGAGACCCAAAGATAGTAGTCAGTTGTGAAATGGGGAACCTTATAATGGATGTAATCTGCAGGACTTTGCAGCTTAGTGAGTCCACTCCAGTGAGAGAAAATTAGGCTTCCAGGAACAGCATTTCCTGCCTTAGGAGAAGGCGAATCAGAGCAGTAGGGAACAACTTGGACCTGGAAGAGTGGGGAAGCATGTGTCCAGGAAGGAGAGTTCTCGGCACAGGGGCAAGCAAAGAATACTTTGGCACTGCATCAGGGACGTAAGAAAATTCAGACATTGGGACAATCTATAATAGAAAGGGAGAGAAGTAATGAAGGGAATAAGATGAAGACAACCTTTGAAGAACAGGATGTGGAAAATAAAATAAGGTGAAGAGAAAGAACATTTTCCTGGACTGCTGAGAGAAAAAACAGGAGAAGAATTAGATAATTAGGTTAAAAAGGGAACTTAATGTTAAAATTACAAAACCAGGAAAAGAGCAAACAAATGAGGGGAGATTGAGGGTGAGGGGAGGTGAGCTGGTGAGGATAGGGCCGCCTTAAGGGAGATTGGTAAAAATAACCAGAGACCAAAAAATACCTTTTTTTCCTTTTTAAACAGAAGAACAAAAATCCTAATTAAGAAAAACAACAATCTTAAAGACAAATGAAAGAAAATGTAAATCTTCCTTAAGTAGGTGGCACAAGCCATAGAATGCTGGAGCAGCTAAGCTGCCTGGAATTGGGAATAATTCAGGCCTGGCCTCAAACACTTAGTAGTTGAGGGACCCTAGGCAGTCAGCCTCTGCCTGCCTCAGTTTCTTTAGCTGTTAAAAGGAATAATCACTGCACTTGCTATTCAATGTTGTTGTGAAGGTGAAATAATATATTTGTATAGCACTTTGCAAATTTAAATTTTTGCTATGTAAATACTAGTTATAATAATGATGACTAGATTAAACAGTTTAGCAAAATGACAAGGAGTAACAGATTGGATAAGAAAATAAAAGTCTCATTATCTTTTGCTTACAAGAAATACTCCTAAAAACCCCAAAAAACAAGAATGAGGAACTAGAATGAAATGTATGTTTATCAAATAAATCAAAAAAAGCAGCTTGCAATCTTGCTATTTATCAGACAAAGCAAAAACAAAAATTTACAACATAAAAGAGGTAAACAAGAAAGTTTTGCTGAAAAGAACCATAGACAACAGTTATTAAATTTATATCCTCCAAATGCCTTGGTATCTAAACTCATGAGGGGAAAATTAACTGAGTTACAAGACAGCAATACAATTCTGGCAAGAGATTTTAATGTCCTTTATTCTGCTTTGGACAAATTTAACAAATAAACAAAAGGGAACATATAGAATTGAACAAATTACTAGAGAAATGGAATTATTAAAGAATTTGTATATTTTTCTGCACCACATGGAAGGTATACAAAAATTGACCATGTGTTAAGGCACAGAAATAATGTAAATAAATATAAAAAAAGGAGAAAAAGTAAATACATCTGTTATGAACCATAGTGGAGTAAAAATAGTGAGCAGTTCAGGGAGCACCAACAAAAGCACCAACAAAACTCAAATGGAAACTTAAAATAGTGAAGTTTAAAACAATGAATGAATCGTGAACAAATCATAGAAATATAGTGGTAATGTTGAAAGAATATAATCATAATTATTCTCATTTAATTAAAGCATTACTAAGGGAGAAAGAGTCTGTCCCAAAGCAAACATATATTAACAAAATAGGAAAGGAAAAGATTCATGAACTGAATGTACATTTAAAAAATTTGACAGCCAACAAATAAATTCAAAGTAAGGAGGTGATACTAATAGATGAACTGGAAACCTATTCTCTTCCCCTTAATCTCTCTCATTCCTACCCTAACCCCAACAAAACTCTAGAAATGATAAGAGTAAAGGTTGTTTCTTTGAAAAGCCTAACAATTGATTGACAGTTGATGGATCTGATTAAAAGTAAGAGAACAGAAAATAAAATTACAAATGAATAAAATGAAATGACAATAAAGCCAGGGGAAACAAATATAATCAATTAGCAACACTTACCATGCATAGTTATATGTTGACAAAACTGAGAACATAAAAGAAATAACTTCAGAAATATATAATACCCAAACTAACAAATGAACAAATAAGGATCTTAATCAAATTTCAGAAAAGGAAATAAAACTAGCTATAAAGGAATTGCCATGGGGAAGAAGAACTTTTCTGGTCCTGATGGCGATGTTTTTATTATATAGTATGTGCTATAATAATGAAAAATTTAAAATAACAATTACTACTAATACTGTACCAATTGATAAAGAAGACATCCTGCCAGATTCCTTTAATGAATAAAAAGTAACCTTAATAATATCCAAACCAATTAAGGGTAAAACAAATAAGGAGAACTCTAATTGTAATCATTAGTGAATATTTAGCCAAAAATTTTAAATAAAATTCTGTCAAATAGACTAGTCCAATTGATGCAAGAAATCTCAGGGATGTTTATGCAAGAAATCTCAAGGATATAAGAATGGTTCAACATTAGGAAAACAACCAAGAAAATCATGTTAAAAACAAAAACAAGCAAATCCACATGATTAATCTTACCAAATATAGAAAAATTCTTTGGCAAAGTATAAAGTCTCCCTTATACTAAAAACCCTCAATAGTAGAGGCATAGAGGAATCTTTGTTCATATCTTAAAATATTTCTTTTTAAAACCAAAAGAAATTGAAGGCATAAAGGTGAGTAAAAAGGAGATAAAATTATCTCATTTTGTTGTTCATTTACTTAGATAATCCTAAGGAACCAGCAAAGATACTGATATCAAAATTCAAGGCTATTAAATAAACCCTCAAAAATCAGCATATAACAAAATCCAAGGGGGGCAGTAATAGAAAGAAAAATTCTATTCCAAATAACTACACAGTGCCTCAGATATCTACCATAGCATAGGTATATATCATATATATATATGCATATATATTATACTTGCATGGATTCATTCACAACGTGTACAACCCACAGCTATAATAGTATTCAATCCTCCTGGCTTTTGATTTGCCAGTATAATAAAAATGACAATATTACCAAAATCAAACTATAGTTTTTATACCATGCCAGTCACAATTTCAAAAGAATACTTTATAAAACTATAAATTGATAACAATTCATTTTGAAAATAAAAAAAATATAGAATATCAAGGGAGATAAAAGAGGTAGGGAGGAAAGGGGAATAGCCTTACAAACCCTATTTGATAATGCAGCAGTTAACAGAACCATGGGGTGATGGTTAAAAAATTGAGAAATAGATCAGTGAAGGCCACAGAAGGGGGATTGTAACTCCTGGGGTAGATGCATAGCTAGCCTCCCCCTCCCCTGTAGACCCTGTCCTTTTTGGAAGAAAAAACTGGGCTTTACTCTTTAGATGTGTATTTCATGATTACTGTAAATAGAACAATTTCACATTTACAACTCAGATGATTATATGAAAAGATGTAGAGAAGCTATCCCATTTCCCCCCCAGAGCTTATTTTCATTCATAATAATAATTTAAAATATCTAGTCTCATGTCTTCTGAGTATTCCTGTATCTGAGTTAAATATATATATATATGTATATGTGCATATATATACATATATATATATATATTTTTTTTTTACTGTACTCAGTGCTTTTTTCTGTTCATTCACATTAGAGTGGTTCCCTTGGGCACTATTTGAAGTTAATTGTAGACACTATTTGGACAGCCTACTTTCTGAAAAAAGCTGTGGAGAAATGTAAAGATAAGTGAGTATCTCCATCCCTTAAACCATACTGAGCCTATTGAAGCCTTCGTTCAGACCTGACAAGCCTAAGACCCCAGGTGGTGGTTGCCCAGAGGACAGAGCCGTCCTGGAGAGCTTCCCTTACTCTCTGATGCTGGACAGATCATGATAGGCAATTTGGACCTGGAAGCTTAGCTGATTGATCTTAGGGTGTTCTTGTGATTCTTTGTCCTGCTGGGGCCACAAATCCCTTTTGTTAAATGTTGAATGTCCGAGAAAATCTTGCCTTTCCAATGTAGCCTGAACAACTGGGGAATGGCCTGAATCAGACCCTGCACAATCGTACAGGTGGATTCTTTGGCAGGATTGGAACAGAAGCATTTCATTGGCTTGGGAAGATGGGCAGTGCAGTGGCAAGGACAATTGGGATTAAGGTTAGAATAAGGTCATGTTGTGAAGAAAGCACCTTTCTCCATGTGCTTGTCCCCACTGTTTTGTTTTAGGCAGGGAGAGAGTGCTGAGAGCATTTATTGTCCTTTGGAATAGTGATGAGTGTCCTTTAGGCCCTTTAGTTGGCCCTGGTCCTTCCACGTGGTGATTTACAAAACCCCTTTTACTTTCAAAGCAGCTTTCAGTTCAGTTGTGTCAGACTCTTCATGACCCCATTTGAGGTTTCCTTGGCAAAGATACTGGATTGATTTGCTATTTACTTCTCCTAACTCATTTTGCAGATGAGAAACTGAGGCAAACAGGGTAAGGCACCTGCCCAGGGTGTCATGCTAAGTGTCTGAGGTAGGACTTGAACTTCAGGAAACTGAATCATCCTCACTCCAGGCCCAGTGTTCTTCCCACTATGCCACTTAGTTATCAAAGACTTTTTCCTTCTCCTCTGAACATTGCCATAATAACTTTGGGAGGAGTCCTAGCCTGATAAGAGAGAGAGGGCTTTGAAGGGTGGATTAGAAATTGGGTTAGAAGTCTTTGGCTAGGAGGGAAAGGATTTAATGTAGAGCATTGTTTTGGAATTAAAAGTCAAACTGAAGATTTCTCATTCAGGTAAGTCCAAAGGCTTTAGACCAGAATATTGAGAAAAATGTTTTCTTAATATTTCTATGGGACTGAACAGGCGGCATCCTACAGAGAATAGATGGAAGATTTATATTAAAAATATTTAAAAGTGTAGGAATAAATGGATTATTCCTTTATGTAGTTAGTAGTATCTACCTAAATCCATGAGTAAACATTATATGTAATGGAGCTATGGTAAGCATGATAAGCAGTGGAGATAACAAAAAGACAAAAAGAAATAAGAAATTAAAAAAAAAAAAGCCCTGCTTTCAATTTCTTTGTCAGCTGAGGGCAGGATGGACTGGGATCAGGAGAGATTTGAAGCTGATCAGAAAGAGCCATTAGTTCTGTCATTTAAGACAATTGGTAACTTTGGAGAGATCAATTTCATTTCTGATGAGGTTGAAAGTCAGACTACTGAGAGCGAAGAGAGTAAGGAAAAACTAAAGGCATTTTTTGGTGGCCGCCCCAGGAGTTTGCCCTGAAAGGAGGGGGAAAATGTCACTAGTGGAGCATCGAGGTGGGGCTGCAGGGGACAGAGTTCCGGTCCTGAGGGTGAGAAGATGCCTCCTCCTGAGTTCAAATCTGGCTGCGGACACTTAGCTGCTGGGTGACCTGAGGTAGGCCACTTATCCCTCATTGCTTCAGTTCCTCCTCTACATAAAGAAGTGGGAAAGGCAATGGCCCCCACTCTAGCGTCTTTGCCAAGAAAACCTCTGATTGGACGTGGACATGATTGAAACAATGGAGCAACAACAAGCAGTGGGATCAGATGGACAGACTCGGGGAGAGCCTGCTTGCAGACAGTAGGGAGGCAGCGGGGGCACAGGGTGAGGGAGGAGACGGATGGAGTGGTGGTTGCTGGATGGGAAGATTGTCTTGTCTTCTCAGGATGGGGAAGAGTCACTTCTTCATCTGAGCCCAGTGAAGGAAGCGACAGAGGTAGAAGCTGAGGAGGAAGAGAAAGGAGACAGCTCTGGGCAAATGGCTTGTTAGAGTGAAGGTTCTCAGGGTAGTGACAGAGCCACAGGCCATTTGAGGGGGCTAAAAAGACTTGAAAATGTACAAAATGTACTGTGGGAGTGGAATAGCATTGATTAGGGAAAACAGTGGAATTGCTTTACCAGAGTGGAGGCCCAGTTGAGATAATTGATCCAGGCCATTAGTTTCATGATTTTCTCTTATCTTTATGCATTAACCTGTGAGTAAGAATGAATGAGGACAGGAGGTGCTGATGAGTGGTAATGACAGTATACATAGGTAAGGTTTGGCAAGGCCAGAAAATAGGATAAGTAGCTAAAAACCGAGATATTGTATTGATTCACTGCTACACCAGTCAAACACCAAAAAGATACTTTGTAGAACTAGAAAAAAGATGAATAAAAAGTGGGAGAAAAAGGGGCATGGCGCTAACAGACCTAAAAATCTTCTACCAATTCATCAAAATTTCATGGTACTTGTTAAAAATAGAAAAGGTGATGAGTGGAATAAACTATACATGAAACAGAAGCAATCAAATGTAGTTTTTTAACATACCTGAGAATTTCAACTGTAGGGGCAAGGATGCATTTTATGACAAAAATTGCTTGGAAGATTAGAACAGTTTGGCAATAATTTGGTTTAGATCAGCACCTCCTACCATGTATCATGCATAATAAGGAAAATCTGGATATAAAATTTGGTTCTATCATAAGCTACCTCAAAAAGCCATCAAGGAGATAACATTTCATAACTATGGATGGGCTAATTCTTGGCCAAACAAGGGAGAGCAAGGATCACAGAAAATGGACAGTTTTAATTACTTAGCATCTTATGCATTGAGAACTAGAAAGGATAAAGTTAACTGTGAAAAAAGAGCTAGAGTGAAATCAGCAGAACCAGGAGAACATTATACACAGCAACAAGACTATACGATGATCAATTTTGATGGACATGGTTCTCAACAATGATGTGATTCAGACCAGTTGTTCAGCGATGAAGATAGTCATACATCCAGAGAGAGGCCTGTGGGAACTGAGTGTGAACCATAACACAGCATTTTAACACTTTCTGTGAATATTTCCATGCATTTTGTTTTCCTTCTTAGGTTGTTTTTTCTTCTTCTCTTTCTAGATCTGATGTTTCTTGTGCAGTAAGATAACTGTATAGATATGTATACATATACTGGATTTGTCATATAATTTATCCTATTTAGCATGTATTAGATTACCTGTCATCTAGGGGTGGGGATGGGGGGAAGGGGAGGGGAAAAGCTTGGGAAAAAAAAGTTTTTGCAAAGGTCAATGTAGAAAAATCACTCATATGTTTTGTAAATAAGCTTTATTTAAAAAAAAAAGAAAGAAAAAAGAGCTATAGCACATTTCCCTGTTAGTTTGTATATAGGGAATTAATTAAAATATGTGAGAACTAGTATTATCTCCTGTTATGGAAATTCTCAAGAGTTGTAATCTAATCTATCAACAATCATATGAAAAAAATGCTCTATCACTAATAATGGGAGAAATAAAAATCAGTTCTGAGTCTTTACCTCTTTATAATTGGAAAAATGACAAAGGAAGAAGATGAAAACTTTGGAGAGGATGTGTAGGATAGGTACTATAATACATTGTTTTCATGGAGTTGTGAATTATTCCAATCATTTTGGTAAACAATTTGGAACCATAGTTCCAGTCTCAAAACTCTGCAGGCCCTTCAATCAAGGAATACATCTTATATTCTCTAAATGAATCCGAGAAAGGAAAGCGGTCTATATGCACAGAATACTCATAGTTACACTTTATGTTATAGCAATAAATTGGAAACAGTGGATGCCAAACAGATGGGGGAAGTGGCTTAACAAATTGTTATGTGTAAATAATAGCATAATCATAAAATGATTATTAAAATGAATGAAAAGGATGAATTCAGAGGAATCCAGGAATACTGGTATAAATGATGTAAAGTGAAGTAAGCACAACCAGGAGAACAATTTATATAGCTGGATTATGACATAAAAACAACTGCAAAAGACATTGAGCTATGATTCATAAAATTAACAATCATAACTTTAGAAGGCTGATGATGATTCATGTTTTCTAGTTCTTGGCAGAAAGGTGATGGGTTTGAGTTGCAGAATGAAACATTCATTTTTAGATATACCCCTAGCATGTGAATTTGTTTTGCCTTATTGTACTTATTTTCTATAATAGAGCTTTTATTAATTGGTTGGAGGTAGATTTCTGAAAAGGATTGAAGGGGACAATAATAATTTCAAAAGAAAAAATGAAAGTCAAACATTTAAACATACAGAAGAGAACAGAAAAGTTAGATGGATACACAGACAAGCAGAATGTTATTAAAAATTATTGTTAAATCCAGTATGTAATTAAAAATCTATTTTTCATTTTAAGGAAATGTTCATGTTTTTTGATGTTTGTCCAGTTTGTAATGATAATAAAATATTAAAAGTTAAAAAATTAAATAAAAAAAAAGTGGAAGGGGGCATAAAGGAATAAGAACTGTTAATTATTATTTGTTTCATGAGTTGCTGTGACCAAAGAGTTTATTCAAATGGTCATCCCACTTCGGTGGAATCCTTTTGTATTTGGCTGATTATCCTTGAAAAGCATATTTAATTTGTTGCACTGAAAGCTCTTTCCACATTGTAAAGTTTGTACTTCTCTTGTAGTCTCTAAGAACCTAGGATCTTTTCCACACTATGATGAAGAATTGGGGGTAGAATTCTGTGTAAATGAAATTCCACAGTGGGAAGTTAAAAATTCTGTATTTAAGTTCACTTAAGAGTAGGTAAAGTGATAGAGAGCTAGTCTTGGTATCAGGAAGGCTCATATCTCAGCCTTAGATTTGTGCCTTTGGACCAAATCACTGGAGTTTTCAATGTTTTAAATAACACTTGAGACTTTTTGTTATAGGCAGTTTCATTTCTGGTGAACTCATACCAGATAGTTCTCTAGACTTCTGAAATCACAGGTTTTGTTTTTGTTTTTTACTTCTCCCTTCTGTCCCCTAGTTTTTTTTTTTAAAGAGAATCATAACCATGACAACAGCAATAATAATTTTAGAATGGAATAGAATAATTTTAGAATCCAGGTTTAGAAAACCTGGATTAATGGTATTCTTCTTTTAACCTTTACTAGGTCATCTTTCCCCTGTATCTTGACTGGATCAATTTTGGTAATATGAATGGCTTCTCTTCCTTTACAACAACTTCAAGGATGTAGATTCCCTCTTTTTTGTCCTTTCTTGGTAGAAAAAAAAAAAGGGTATCTATATCCCTGAAGTTGCTGTTCTCCCTTATAAGGGCTACATTTCCCTCCTCGAATTTAGAGACTCTTCCTTGTTGATCAGCCAAATTATTTTTTTCTGTTTCCATTAAGAATACTTCATTCTCACTCTTGTGCTATAAAAAGTAACTATCTGGATGGTTTCAGGAAAACCTGGACTTATATGCAAAATGATATAATGCAAAATGAAATGAGCAGAACCAGGAGAATAATGTACTCAGTAACAGCAATATTTTAATGATGATTGTGAAAAACCTGGCTGCTCTGATGAATACCATGATCCGTTATGAAAAGTGCTATCCCCCTCTAGAAAGAGAACTGATGAGCACATTATCACTCCATTTTTATTGATCCTGGACTGACAGTCATATTGTCAGAGAGTATTGGTTTTAAAGTGGTAGGCATTTGGGGTAGGAATCATTAAAGGAGCTTAACAGTATTTCAGAGTTCAGCCCACTTTCTTTCTCTTGTTTAATTTTGGCCCTTGTTATTTGCACTCTATCAAAAATATAAACACACACACATACACACACAAAGATGAACTCTCAGTGCTGTTTGTCATGTGTATCATAGACATCATAATTTGAACAGAAAGCATTGTTTATTCACTTCATTTTTTTCTGTACATACAATTGAGAAAAACTAATTTCTTTGATTCTGGATCTTATCCAGGAGGCTCTATAGTATTCTGGGGCTTACTGTATCCAGCATGCTATCACCAAACAGGAGCATGTGGAGAACTTCACTGGCTATTAGGAATTGACTCTGTGTGTGTGTATGATGTTCATATTTTTGTGTTATTTATTATAGTATACTAATTCTGTTTATAGTCAAATATATGCTAGGCCTTTTTCTTTTTTGGTTTCAAAAATTGCAAGTTAATAATAAAAATATATGTTTTTGTAACTTCTTTTTCTGTTTTCAACTTAAGGCCTTTTTGAACTGTAACCAAAGCTGGATTTGTGGATCATGATTTTAAAACACAAGTGACTTTCCTTTCCCTGAAAACATGTTATTACATGGCAGGGTCCTGAGATTCATAAAGAACTGTTTAACCAATAATCATCTGTAATATCTGCTAATATTTTTGTGTTATCCAATTTTTCAGCCATTGAGAACAGGAGCAGCTCCCCCCGTATTCCTTTGCTGGAATCATCTCTGACCCCCAGGGTTTGGAAGGAGACTCTATTTCAGCAGAGTGAGCTGGAGTTCACACCTCTGAGGTGGGATGGCTTTTCTTAAAACTCTTCTACTTTTCCTTGCTCTTGTGAGTTGTGGATTTTCTTAGTAGATATTTTTTTAAACAGATATTAATAATCTGAGTCTAAGAAAGTATCTTAACATTTACTCAGTTATCATTTTCCCTATTGTGGATAATATATTCCCAATTAAGACGCCATCCTTAGAAAATAACCAGAGTTTAAAATGTGAGAAGAAATAAGTCTTTTTTTTTTATTAAAACTTTTTATTTGCAAAACATATGTATGGGTAATTCTTCAACATTGACCCTTACAAAGCTTTCTGTTACAAATTTTCCCCCCCTAGTCTCCACCCCTCCCCTAGATGGCAGGAAATCCACTACATGTTAATTATGTTAAAATACTTGACAAATCGAATATATGTATATATATTTCCACACAGCATTTTTGTGCAAGAAAAATCGTACCTACAAGAAAAAAAAATCAGAGAAAGGAAAGCCAATGCCAGCAAACATCAATAGAGAGCATGAAAATGTTATGTTGTGGTCCACATCTCATATCCCTCTCTCTGGGTGTATATGGCTTTCTTCACTGAACAATTGGAACTGGTTTGAAACAAGAAATAAGTCTCTTAAACTTTAGATCTAAAAAGAAAACGAAAAGTTGTGTTTCTTTTCAGTTTTTTAGATTTTTCTTTAGTGTAGAGCACACATTGATTTTTTTTTCCCCTATAAAATTCTTCCCTTCAAGCTTCATTAGATGACTAGCCTTGGCCTCTTGAGGAGCCAAATGGAGTCATCTCCCTCTTTGCACCTGCTATTAAGGGTCCATCTAAATTAGGAGGTAAACATTATTTAAAGTCAGGATATCTATCCCCAGTGAATGTGAGCCTGCTAAGAAATTGCTGTGAAGTAGACATCATTTGTTTGTTTTTCCATCCCCTTGTAGGGTACTATTGTACACATTTTGGAATTCCCCCTCTTAAGAACTTTGAGAACCTCTTATCACAAGAAAATTAATCTCTCTACTTTGCAGTTCATGGAGAGGGTTCTATATGCATTGTAGGCTTTTGATAGAAGATCTAGATTGCTGCCCCTAGGCTTTGACTACACAGGCTCATTGTATAATGTCTGCTTTTTCTGAGAGCAGCACCTGTTTTTAGAAAAAAATGGATCTGGTTGTTTATTGTTATATTTCAGTAAAGTCCTTGTTCTTGTAAGATAGTAGATGAATTAATATTTCCTTTCTGGAGGAATCTTGAGAGTTTTTAAAATAGGATGATTTCTTTATTTTGGAAAGACATATACAAAAAGGACTAGACAATCTCTGGTTTTTGTCTAACTTGAGATTTTCTATTTTGTGAAAACAGGAATGTAGATGCTTGTTGAATGAATGAATACGGAATTATTATATACTCTTATAGTGATAGAAATTTTAGGTACTGTAATTTGAAGATTCATTTTGGATTTTTCTTTAATAGAGAGTTTAGAAAAATTAAACTAAGCATTCTGACTCCCTTGTTTTAGAAGAGGCCTGAAAAAAAAACCCATAATTTGTAGAGGAGCAGTCACTATTTTCAAATGATGGGTCCTTTTTAATCAATCAGCATTTTGAAGCCTGAAGTGAAGGGAAGTATTGTGTCCTTTAGAGTATATTTATAACAGAGCTCTTATTTTCGAGATGGCACAAGAGTAGAGAAGGGGGCTGGTGCCCTCAGGTGCCCTGGTGGCTGCCGGTCCCTGGGGCCTGGCCTCTGATGGGCCTGCACAGGGTGGGGTGTGCTTGCTGGTCCCTGAGCCCTTTCCCCTTTGCCTCTCTATCTCTGATCCTGTGAAATGTTCATATTGGAAAAGGAAATGTTTTATAAACACTTACTTCTTTTTATTTTCCATAATTCCTTATTAGGGGGATTCCGGATCTATCTGAAGTTTCAGAATCTCACTCCAGACAGGTGCAAGTCATGGAAGCCTTGTGTCCGCCCTCTGAAAGGCCTTCTGATGTGGGCCCCCACCAGGTGGCACCTCAGGACTCGGTGGGCATCGCTGCCCGTGGACGGAGTGTGCATTTCCCTCAGCAGCAAGGGAAGAGCCAGGCTGCTGCTTCTCCTGAGACGTGTGGTGAGCTTCTCACATCGTATGGCACAGACAGCGTCCAGACCCTTGCTTCTCCTGGGTTCCTGAGGAGGTTGCCAACTTCCCTGCCCGCCGGGCAGGGCCAGAGTGGGCCCGCAGAGGATGGGGCTGCTTCTCTGGACCACAGAATTTCACATGCTTTCCTCTCTCCTTGCCTAGAGAAAAACGGACTAGGTTTTTCTTCATCTTTGGCTAGCTCTTTTTGTGAGCGGTATAAGAACTTAGAAGAATATAAGATGAAGCCCAGACTTGATTGTTTGCAGTCAGATGAAAGCCAAGTTAAGAGGTTGGGGGAGGTGGGCTCTCCACTTTCTAAAGGAGAGCTCTCTTCCAAGTTTGTGCCCCATTCCTTGTGCTCTGGAGCTTCACAAAGCCAGTCTGCACAGAATCCTCCAAGGCCTCGTGGGAGCTCTATAAAATTTCCAGTGCACAAAGACAGTCCCAGAGCAGGACCTGCTGGCGTTACTTTTCCCTCTGGCAGCCACCATTCTGTTAGATTTAAATTGGATGAGGTGCCAAAACCAGGCCCAAAGGAAGGTCTTGATACAAATGAACCTCTAGCATTCCATGAGATTGTGGCCTCCATAGAGCCCACAGCAAGTAAAAACCCCACCGCCATTCAGAACTTAATAGATTGGAAGCAACACATTTCTCCCTTGAGTTCTCAAACTGCAAAGTCTTCACCCGGACAACTAGCTCAGCCAGCCTATCAGTCAACTCCTTTGGTAATTCCAGGCCAGAATTTCACTCCGCAAGCGGCTCTGAGAGTAATTCCTGCCCCTTCAAAAGTTCAGCCTCCTTTTGTTTCCCCAAATGAAGAATTACCCCATGCTAGCCCAAGAAACCTCGCTGCGTGGAAATCCCAGCCTCCTTCATATAACCAGGATGGAAGCAGTGGGCCTAATGAGAAGCCTCTTGGCGATCTGCCATATGTTTTACCGCTGACCCAACCTTTTTCTCCTACCTTGGCGAACATTTTACGTCGTGATATTTCACGTAGTTTTATATGTCAAGGGGAAGCTTCCCGGCCTCGGGTGTCCTTTAAGGACCATTCTCTTAGGACAAAGGTAGTTAGGAAGGATGACACCTGTGTTCAGGGTCCACAGCTGGATGAAAGTGTCATTATATCCAGTGGCAGAGTTGCTGAAATGCTCAGAGACGAGAAGTATAACATGAGGGACGTACCAGAGATGAAGGAGCCTCTCCAAAACAAGCTGCTCCCATTGGGGGGCTCAGAATCCTGTTCTGGTTTTGCTGGCCAGTTCAGAGATGGTGCCTCAGAAGCCAGCATTCCTCCTGTGACTTTTCCTCAGACAAAGTTTGATAAGAGCACGTCTACCACTGACAGTGTACCAGAACCTGCAGAACCATTGCTTGCTGATCCAGAGCTCAAACGGTACCAGGACCGCACTTCACAGGCACCACCTGAGAAACAGGTAAATAAACTGAAGAAAAGCATCCTTAATTTGGCCCAGTTTGGTAGATTTACTTTTAAGTAAAAAGACTTATGCTCTCTGGGGTGAGGAAATAATTGAACAGAAAATAATGGGAAACCGGAAATCAAAAGGTTAATGTTTGCAGTATAAATTTAGTTGATTCGGTGGGTAACTGGGTTTTAATGGTAGCATAAGGAGACAATAATTTAAAGCTGAGAAGAACAAAAGACAGTAGTTGGTCTGACTTCTTTGTTTGAGAATGGAGGAAACTGAAGTTCATAGAGACTGATTTGCCCTAATTGTAAAATATTAAAATGGGAACTGTCATCTTAAGTTTACTACTCATATTATTAATAATAATAATGATAATGATAATGACAGGACTATTGACAACTCAGTGATGAACTACGTCACACTCAGTTGTTTAAATCTGTGGGTTTATTTGCCTCTGGGAATTTCTTCTGATGTGGCAATTTGCCCAAAGGAAAAGACTTATAACTGTAGATTAATGTTCTCTACATAGTCCTTTCACTTCCCAGTTACTATACTAAACTGGGCCACTCTCTTCTCTCCAGAGTCTCACTTGGTGTTGGAGTTGGAGTAAAATGTCTGTGTCCTAACCGTTTAATAAAAATATATGTTAAGTATCATGGACAAGTACAAGCATTCAGAAATACAAGCAGGGACCAAAGAAAATAAAATAAGAAAAACATTATAAATGATTGGGCATGTTACTTACTGATGATTAAACCCAGCATATGAAGTACTTCACAAATGCTTGTTGACTCCTGTAGAAAAGATATATGTATTGTTCTATTTGGTCCCTGATCTCTCTTACACCTTTCTGTTTGTTTTTTTTTTTTTTTTTTTTTTTTTTTTTTTGCTTTTTGCTGAGGCAATTGAATTTAAGTGACTTGCCCAGGGTCACACAGCTAGGGAATGTTAAGTGTCTGAGACCAGATTTGAACTTAGCTCCTCCTGACTTCAGGCCTGGTGCTCTATCCACTGTGCCACCTAGCTGCCCCTACCTTTTCTGTTTTTTTGACATGAATTTATTGCTCTTGTGCTTATGTTTAATTGCCTTTAAATATGTTTTCTTGCTTTCAATAAGTTTATTCAAGTGTTCCCATACTTCTTTGAATTCTTCATATTTATTGGGATTTAGGGAGAATAAATGTTCAATAGAATTTGTATTTGCCTTACAGATAGTGTTTTAGGAACATTTTCTTTTGCACATATGGATCTTTCATTTTTTTTTTTTTTGTTAATGACTGCCTTAGGATGTGATCTAAGTAGGATTACAGGATTGAGAAGTCTGAACTTTATTAAAACTTGATGCCTCATTTTATCTTTCTTCCTGGAAAGGTGGAGCCGGCTCATTGGGTTGCCATAAAAAACAACCCAACTATTTCCTATTATGATAGAAGAGCTTGGGGTGTATGTGGGTTGTCTGAGAAGCAGCTTAGCCACATTTGCCAAGGCTCCTCCAGAGATTGGGCTGCCACTATTCTGTCCACGGTGTCCAGTCCGAGGCTGCCTGGGGGCTTGGTTCCAGAACTTCTCTCTCCTCCTCAGGCTCCTGAGGGGCTATCCCCTCTAGGGGATTACTGTATTGATGCGAGACTTCAGTTGGACTTTAGAGGTAGGAACTCCTGAGCTCGGGAGAACCTCTCCAGGCTCTGACTTCCTGCAGTGGTTGATATTTAGGGGATTATGATCAGCACTAGAGACTTTGTAGCGATGAAGTGACAGATCGTGGAATATGGAGGTAAATGAAAAATGGTCCCTTGTGCCCTTTTTTAAAAAAAAATATTGTGCAAATAGAAGATAAACTTATTGAGGTACACAGCTCGATGCCATGTACATGATAGCTTTTCACACCTGGATGTTAAATGAACCGATTGAATTGCAATCAAAGGGAGCTTCCTGCCTTGATTACATTCTGGAGTTCCCTTCTAGAAGGGAAAATGAAATAGAGGGAAGAAATATTCTCTGTGAATGATATATTTTTCTTCATTCCAGTAAAAAAAAAGAGAGAAAATATAGTTAGGTTACTAGTTTCTTTTTTTTTACTTTTCTCATGACGACAAATAATTCTTAACCATTTCTAGTTAATTTTGAGATAGTTGTGAGGTAGCTGTGTGAATAGAATGCCAGGTCTTGAGTCTAGAAGATTAGAGTTCAAATCCAGCTTCAGACACTTGTCTCTATGATCCTGAGCAATCATTTAACCTCTGTCTGCCTCAGCTTCCTCACTTGTAAAATAAGGATACTATAGCACTTAACCTCACAGAATTGTTCTGAGGACCAAATGATGGGATAATTGTAAACTGCTTCTTATCCCTGTTCAGCCACATAGTAGGTGCTTAATAAATGACTTTTTGTTCCCTTTCCAATTCTTCTTACTTGTATCACATTGAAATTTCACTTATTTTTCTATAAATTCTTTATAATTGTGAAAGAATTCTTAAATATTTTGAAAGATCTCATAGAGCATAAGAGGTCCACACAATTAGAAGCCTGAGGTAAAAGATTTCTGTTATTTATGGACCAGACATTCCAGAGGATACAGTGGAATGGACAGGCTCTTTTTGTCCCAGTACCTTTATACATGTACAACCATTTAAAAAAATAAAACATTTCCATATGAATCATGTTGGGAAAAAACAATCAGAAAAAAAGGGAAAAACCAATTTTGCTGTCATTGTGTACAGTGTATTTCTGGTTCTGCTTGTTCCACTCAGCATCAGTTCATGTAAATCTTTCCAGGCTTTTCTATAGTCAGCTTGTTCAACTTTTCTTATAGAACAGTAATATTCTTTTACATTCATACACCATAACTTATTTAGCAGTTTATCAATTAATGGACATTCCCTCAATTTCCAATTCCTTGTCATCACAAAAAGAGCTGCTTACTGCAAACATTTTTGCACATGTGGGTCCTTTTCCCTCTTTTATGATTTCTTTAGATTTCAAAATGACATTGCTGGAGTAGAGTTTATGCACGGTTTTTATAGCCCTTTGGACATGGTTCCAAATTGCTCTCTTGAGTGAGTAGGTCAGTTAGTTTACAACTCCAATTGGGTTATTAGTATCCCAGGGTTTCCTACATACTCTTCAATATTTATCATTATCTTTTTTTTTTTTAAATCATTCTAACCAATCTGGTAGGTGTGAGGTGATGCCTCAGAGTTGTTTTAATTTGTATTTCTCTGATCAGTAGTAATTTAGAGCATTTTTTCATATGGCTATAGATATCTTTAATTTCTCCATCTCAAAATTGTCTGTTGTTATCCCTTGCCCATTTGTCAATTGGGAAATTATAATTTTGATCCACTTCTCTATATATTTTAGAAATGAGGCCTTTATTAGAAATACTGGCTATAAAAATTGTTTCCCAGATTTTTGTTTCCTTTATTTTTTATTATTTATTATTTTGCTGAGACAATTGGGGTTAAGTGACTTGCCCAGGGTCATACAGCTAGGAAGTGTTAAGTGTCTGATTCCAGATTTGAACTCAGGTCCTCCTGACTTCAGGGCTGGTGCTCTATTTACTGCACCACTTAGCTTCCCCCTTCTCCCCCCCTTTTTTTTTATTAAAGCATTTTACTTTCAAAACACATACATGGATAGTTTTTCAACATTGACCCTTGTAAAACCTTCACCCCCCCCTTCATCTGTCCTCTCCCCTAGATGGCAAATAATCTAATATATGTTAAACATGTGCACTTCTTTTTTTACATATTTCCACAATTACCATGCTGCACAAGAAAAATTAGATCAAAAAGGAAAAAACAAGAAAGAACAAAAAGCAAGCAAAACAACAAAAAGAGTGCAAAATACTATGTTGTAATCCACATTCAGTTCCCATAGTTTTCTCTGGGTGCAGATGACTCTCTCCATCACAAGTCCTTTGAAACTGGCCTGAATCACCTTATTGTTGAAGAGAGTCACGTCTGTCAGAATTGATCTTTGTATAATCTTGTTTTGCTTCCCTTCTAATCTTGGCTACATTGTTTTTTGTAATCAAAATTCTTCATTTTGTATTTCATAGTGTTTTCTAGTTCTGGTTTGGTTGTAAATTCCTCACTTCTCCAAAAATCTGACAAGTAAATTATTCCTTGTTCTCCTAATTTGATACCATAAGCACCATTTATGACTAAATTATGTATCCATTTTTATCTTATCATAATAGAGGATGTGATATGTTTGTTTCTGCCTAGTTTCTGCCATACCATTTTCCAGTTTTCCCAGCAGTTTTTGTCAATTAGTGGTTTCTTAATCCAGAAGCTGGAGTTTTTTGGTTTATCAAATGGGAGATTACTATAGTCATTGGCTATTGTGATTTATATACCTAACCTGTTAAACTGGTCCATCACTTTTGTTTCTTAGCCAGTACCAAATGGTTTCGATAACTACTGCTTTATAAAAATTTAGGTCTAAAATGGCTAAGCCAGTGTTCTTTGCTTTTTTTTTTCCTCCCATTAATTCTCTTAATTTTTTAGACCTTTTTTTTCCCCCAGATTAATTGTTACCATTTTTCTAGCCCTATAAAGTAAATTTTTTTGACAGTTTGCTTGGTATGGCACTGAACAAATAGATTAACTTAGGTAGAATTGTCATTTTTGCTATATAGCTTGCCCTACCTATGAGTAATTGATATTTTTTCCAATTGTTTAGATCTGACTTTATTTGTGTGAAAGTGTTTTGTAACTGGGTTCATGTTATTCTTGGGTTTGTGTTGGCAGGTAGACTTTCAAATATATTTTATGTGATTTACAGTTATTTTAAAAAGAATTTCTCTTTGAATCTTTTGCTATTGTGTTTTGTTGGTCCTCACTGCTCTGCTGTGCTCCTGTCTGGTTGAGCCAGGACTGTGGGGTCTCAGCTGCCAATGTGTTCGTGGCTAAGACTTTCCCACTAGCTTGCCCACATATCCTTGACACTGGTCTATGTTCCCTTTTCACTCAAGCGAGATTGGTCTTTCTCAAAGTCCAGGTCATCTTGAGCTGGAAGATTGTTTCATTTCGTCTCTTTGTGGATTCTGTTGCTCCAGAATCTGTTCAGAGGCTTGATTTCAGGTTGTTTCCGAGGAAAACTGGGGAGAGCTCAAGCAGCTTCTGGGCTTCTCTTCACCAACTTGGGATGATTCTTCCCTCTCCCCTCAGTGGGAAGAATTATTCATAAGGCCATGCTCTAAATCAGAAGGCCTAGGTTGTGAAATATTTGGCTGGAGGAACTTAGTTGAATAATTTGAGGCTTTTGTGGCCAATTCTATCATTTCTTATTGCATATTAAATATGATAATTCATATGTAAATAGATAAAAATTATTAAACACTTACTGTCAGGCCTTGGATCTTAAGATTCAAATACAAAAAGCTCCAGTGTGTGCCCTCAAATAATTAATATTTTAGTGGTAAGAATAACAGAGAAAGAGGAGCTTGAATTGTGGAGAGGAGTAAACCTTCTGGAGGAAGTAGAGAAGTCTGAAGAGAGAAGAGCCATGCCAGGAGTGCTAAAAGCTGGGCTTGGATGTCCAGTGGGGGTCAGGGACCACCTCCCCCCTCCTCATCCCCCAAGTCAGCAGAGAGCCTCAGCATGGAGAGGTCTCCAGGGGGACAAAGCTGTGGTTAGAAGTCTGGAGAGCCAGAATAGAGCATTTCTGTGAATGAATGAGGATTTTTAAGCCCTTCCCAGATGAAAAGAGTCTGACATAGAGGGAAGAAAGCCAGAGCATCCTTCTTTCAGCCTAAGGTTGGAAGTCAGATGGAAAGAAAAAAAGAATCTTCTTGAATGATATTTCTGTGACGAAACCATTTCTATTTCTCTTATTGTACAATTTGACAAGATTAAGGACTTTGGTGATGAAAATTTTCTTCTCTGGGTCTTTAGTAGCTATGGCCGGTGAGGATGCTGGGATGGCACCATGGGGAAAACCAGTTGTCAAGTTACCGCTGCACATGTGTTGATTTTCCTGGATTGTCAATGAAATTGGTGGCCTGGGGCTCTTGGAGTCAGAAACTGGGGCTGTCTCCAGTGAGACCTAGGTGGATGTGGTGCTTAAAGGGGTGGCAGTTGTTGGTCTCCATTGGCATATGCCACTTTTTGTCTCTGCCTCAGGGAGCTTGCTACTTCATTTGTTCAATTGAAAATGGTAAAACTCAAATATGTGGAAAATATGTTGAAAGTTATAGAAGCACAGATGCTAAATTGTTCTGAATGTGATTACTTTTAAATGTTAACATAGTCTGTGATTTGATTCTAAAAAAGCATTCTGTATTTCATCATTATGGTCTTAGGCAGATTTCAGCTAGTTCCTTAATCTCTCCCTCTTCCCACTTCTAAAGTGGGATTGAAATTTATTCCCATTTGAAGTCATAGAAGGGGTGTGGACTTTAAGGTAATTGAAATGAATTTTACACTTATTTCCTTCTTTTATCTTTTTCGTGTTCCACCCTTTAGGCAAACCATTATTTCATTGACTCCCACCCATCTGTTCCTCCAACAACATCTGTTCCAGTACGGTTCGGAGAGTCTCAATTACTATGTCCTGATCCATTGAGGATTTCTAAGAGCCCAAGGATCACTTCAAATGGTGAGTAGAAAAGGAGACATAATATTTTTGGCATACTAGAAAATAATAAACGTTTCTTCCCTTCTCCCTTCTTTTCCCCTTCCCCTCTCCCTTTTATTTCCCTTTTCTTTATCTTCCTCCTCTCCTTCCTCTCCCTCACCCTTTCTTTTCCCCTTTCTGTTTCCCTACACTCCTCCATTCCCTGTTTAATTTTGTTTAAAAAATAACAACAATTCTTGGTGTATTTAAGCATTTTTCTATGATTTGAAACATTTTGTAATTTGTATTATGTAAACCTTTTAAAAAGTTTACAAATAAATGGCTATTTGCTTTCAGTAGACTGCACACTATATTTGTATATTACAGTTTCCATTGAAAGACAGGAGGCAAAGGCCCAAACTAAGATCTGCCCATTGGGAGCTTTCATCCTTCTTTCTGCCTAACTGACTCAGTGTCATGTTCTTGGTTTCTTGAACTTTCCCTTTCTACTGGTCTCAGGTTCATTTTATTACCTTATTCCTCATTCTATCCTGTTGTTCCTTAGATTAGCTTATATGTTTGTGTTCTTTAAGCTTTAAAGTTATTTAAAAATACAATGTAGGGTTTAGTGGAATAAAATCATCTACTTTGTGTAGTATTGACTATGTGCTCTGGGAAATTAGAGGGGGAAGAATCAATATTGCCTGGAGTCATTGGGGGATGTTTTCATGAAGGAGAAAATGCTTGTGTTTTTGGATCAGCAATATTTGGGAAGGAAGAGAGATCATATTTGGACCAATGAGTGAAAAGGGTGGAATTTGCATATTAGGAGAATTGTGGGACTTATTGTGAATTCAGTTCAGTTGGGACCAGATTAGTCTGCCAGTGTTTTAGAAGAGGAATGGGGAAGGGGAGAAGCTGGAGACAAGAGAGACCTATGTAGAAGACTCATTGTAGTCCTTTAGAAGTAAAGAAAAACTTTTTTTTTTGGTAAATAGCATTTTTCAATTACATATAAAAATAGTTTTCAGCATTCATTTTTATAAGATTTTGAATTTCATATGGGATGCCCTTTTCCCAAGATGGCAAGCATTCTAATATAGGTTGTACATGTATGATCATATTAAACATATTTCTACATTAGTCATGTCGCAAAAGAAGAAACAGAACAAAAGGCAAAAGTCACAAAAAACAAATTTAAAAAAAGTGAAAACATTATGCTTCGATCTGCATTTAAACTCCATAGTTCTTTCTCTGGATGCAGATACCATTTTTCATCATGAGCCATTTAGAATTGTCTTGTATCACAGTTTTGCTGAGAAGAGCAAAGTCTGTCCAAGTTGATCATCCTACAATATTGCTGTCGCTGAGTACAGTCCTGGTTCTGTTTACTTCACTCAGCATCAGTTCATGCAAGTTTCCAGATTTTTTTGAAATCTGCCTGCTCAACATTTCTTATAGCACAAATAGTATTCCATTATATCTTTTTTTAAATTTTCAGATATTTTAATTTTTTCCCAATTATTTGTAAAACAATTTTTAACATTCATTTTTAAAATTTAAAAATTCTCTCTCCTCCCCTGTTGGATATTGATTGTACATGTGTTGTCATACTAAGCATATTTCCCTATTAGTCATGGTATAAAAGAAAACACAGACCAACAACAATGAATGTTTAGGAGCCATGAAAAATAAAGTTCCATTAGTTTTTCAGCCATTTCTCAGTTGATGGGCATTCTCCTCAATTTCCAGCTCTTTGCTACCACAAAGAGAGTTGCTATATAAGCATTTTTGTACATGGAGGTCCTTTTCCCTTTTTTATGATTGAAGAAAAACTTTTGAGTGATGAAAATCCAAAGTCGTAAGTTTTCAAGCCAAAGCTGACTAAAGGCTTCTCAGATACGCTTTAAAGAAATGTTTTGTCTAGGTGCGAGTTGAATTAAATCACCACTTTGGAGACCTCTCACATCTCTTAGATTCTGTGATCATAAGGAGTGATAAGAGACCTCTGCCTGTCCATTCCTAACTATCCTGGGCAGCTTCTCTCTTGAATCATTCTAAAAGTTTGCTGAAGCCCTTTCTTGCCTTATGTTGATGGCAACAACATCCTAGAGCTGTCATTTGTCTCACTATAGGACTGGTCTATTTTTTTTTTTTGGCGATATTTCTTATGATGCATTTTCTACATAATTCTTTGTAATGTGTTATAGCTTACTCATGCCCAGTATGTATGAGATCTCTCTTGCCCTTTCTTGAGTAGTAAGATGTGGTAGCCAAAAAGGCTAATGACGTTCCATCCTTCATTAAGAGAACCATAATTTCCAGAATGAGTTAACCAATTGTTTTTCTCTGCCCTGTCTGCAAAAGTATATTACATTCTGGGCATCACATTTGAGGAAGGGCATAAAAGCAGATGGGAGTAGAAACTACTTTTAGAATTAAACAGTACTTTCAGATCTGAATATGTCAGCTTTGAAGTGGTTGCAAGTTATCTAAATGTCTGTGTCTTGTTGGCAATTTGGGATTCTGATCAGGGGGGAGGTCAGAACAGGTGGTCACTATTTGGGAGCTGTCCACATAGAAGTGATGAATAGGGGTCTTAGGAATTGATGGGTGTTCTGTGGGTGAGAGTAGGGAGAAAGGGAAGAGCAGAAAACCAAGGGCTAAACCTTTGAAAGTGTGATCATTTTAGGGGGATGAAGAAAAGAAACAAACCAATCAGACAAAAAAGGAGTATATTCTTTCTTTGATTTGGCTATTGGATTTGCTCTTTCTTTTTTATTCTTCGTTTTCTAGTCCAAACTCTATTCTACGCTCTGATTCTAGGTAGCACTTGTTAGTATAGATGATATTTTCTTGGAGATAATAATAATTAGCATTTATATAATTTGATGTTTGCATATACTTAATATTTATATTATTACATTTTATCCTCCTAATAACCCTTTTAAGTTGGTGCTTAGTGTTGTTTAGCTGATGAGGAAATGGAGGGAGAGACAGACTAAATGACTTGTCCAGGTTAAGTGTCTGAGTGTGATTTGAATCTAGGACTTCCCGAGTCCAAGTTCAGTGCTCTTAGCCACTATCATCCAGCTGCTTCTTCCTCCTCCTTGTCATCTTCTGTTATTGGGCCTCATGCTTGCTAGCATTCTTCTTTTTTTTTTTTTTTGCTGAGGCAATTGGGGTTAAGTGACTTGCCCAGGGTCACATAGCTGTTACGTGTCTGAGACCAGATTTGAACTCAGGTCCTCCTGACTTCAGGGCTGGTGCTCTAATCCACTGCGCCACCTAGCTGCCCCGCTTGCTAGCATTCTTGGCTTTTTGTTTAGTCCCCAGGTGCCCACTGCAGTTTCCTGTCTCAGTTCTCTTTCCTTGGTTCTATTTCTCGTAAGATTTCTTAAGAACTTGTATGAAAGTATGCTGGTCTTAGTACTGCTGTTTACATGTAAGTGGTAAGTCTGCACACATATCTTTGATAAATCAGCATTGCCCTAGACTGTCATTTTATTATGCTGAGAAATGGGTACTTTATAATGAGTACAATGCAGGGGTCATTATCCAAGAACATACACACATTCACTCACTTTAATATCCAGTACTTTAAAAAAAATTTCTTTTTCCCTTTTAGTACGTTCCAACTTTAATTCTGGCGTCTCTCATGTAACTTGGTCCATCCCTGTGGAGCCCCGTTCACACCAAGATTTACCAGTGCTCCCTGAGACATCACAGCATCCGGATTCCCGGGAGCAAACTCTCAGCCAGATTGAGAGTACCCCAGAGACTTCCTCAAAGGCTGAAGAGAAATCACTATCCACAGTCTCCCGTGCCAATTTCAGTTATAAAGGGGAATTCAAAATCATTTCCAAACGTGTCCAAAAGCTCATAGATCATTGGGATTCCCGTCTTCTTGATGGTGGGGCCCGTGCTACACCTTTGCCTGTACCCACATCGATGTCTGTGGATCAAGAAGGAAAGGAAGGCTCGGTGACAGTTTCAGACATTAAGGGGACTCCTGTTTGTGTGGATCAAGATGGAAAGAAAGGCAAGGTGAAGGGGGTGTCTGAAAGTGAACTGAAAACGGACAGAGGCCTGCATACCCTCCTGGTGGAGGCAGAGAATATTGCACGGAAGCGATTTAGCAATTCTCCGTGTCTCCACCCTGACCTTCTCTCTCCTCGGCTCAGCAGAGTGGATGACAGCAGGGAGGCCCCTCTGACCAAGGACTCCATGGCGCTTTCCCAGCAGTCTGCATGGGATGAAAATGGGGTCCCTGCCCCAGCGGTGGAGACTAGTATGGCGAATCACTCGACTTGCCAGAGAGAAACTTTGGTTCGGGAAATGGCGAGTAAGACCCGAGGAGCCTTGAGGCAGCCCCTGAGACACCACGAAACCACTCTGTCGATGTCGAGATGTGAGCCCGACCGAACCAGTACCTTCATTGGGCCCCCGACCTCAGGGCCGGGGAGGCCCCTGACAAGCAGCCATTCGAGTAGAGACTCTTCCAGTGCGAGAGCTTCTGACGTTTGGGAGCCCATTTCTGATGTCTTTTTTGAGTACCTGCCATGTATCCCAACCCATGTATGCATGGGAGATCTCCGAGACAGAGAGATGCCTTGCGATAGTGATGATGGCAGCAGCAGTGAGGATTCCTTGGCCATCCATGTACGCCATCTCCTGCGACGTGAGCCTCCGGGGAGCTTCGCCACACAGATGCTGCGCAATGCCGAGGAGGAGGAGTGCAGGGTACGCGCCCGGGGTAAGAGCTCGCCTGCCCCCAGCCTCCCGATTCTGCCATTGGCCGAGTTGTGGAATTGTAGGTTTGAGAAGAAACGGCACTCGTTTATAGGCCCTTAGGCTTTAGAGGAATGTTTGGTGACCCAGATAGATGCCAGTTTGGTGGAGTTGCAGGCCCTGTAT
>JAJPUD010003950.1:182716-196174 GCA_023553655.1 Myrmecobius fasciatus
TCTCTCTCTCTCTCTCTCTCTCTCTCTCTCTCTCTCTCTCTCTCTCTCTCTGCTTCAGTTCAGTTAATCTGTTGGAGTGATAACTTATTCTTTTAATCATAAACCAGAGTCATTTCCTAATCCCTTCCCACCCGAACCCAATGGAATCCTCCCTTGGAGTGAAGGATCCTCAGAGAGACAAAACCTTGATGAATTTGGCTGGCCTTCTCTTTAGTCCCTCACCATTTTCTCCAGGACTAGATTTATCATTCCACGCTGCTGCTGTCCATCACTTCGGCTAATTTTCAGTTGTGCTCTGAACACCTTCTTGGTTGAGTTCCATGGTGCTATAGTGGTGAGAGAACCTATCTTTGTGTGAAGAAGACCTGAGTTCAAATCCTGATTTTAGATACATAGTGGATAAGGCTTTTAAAGTGTCCCAAACACTTGTTATAAATTGCCCAGCAGTGACTAAATCATTGACTGTTAGTTTGCTCCCTGTGGGAGGTAGCCTTTGTGATTGAAAATGTAAGCTGCTCATTTTTCCATCATAATAGAAAGAAACTGAACCCCTGAGTCTAGTTGTATTCCTGGAGGTGTTTCTTATCTGCATTGTTGTGATGCTCTCTTCCCAGCCTGGAATCTGAAGTTTAATTTGGCAACTGAGTGTGGGGACTGCATGACTCAACTGGATGAAGCTGACCTGAGGAAGGTGGAAGAGATCAAGGCTGGCATGTTTGGCTGTGGGAGGCCACTGGACTTATTTCAGGTATGCGGGAAACCCAGGTTGGGTCGGGAGGCACAGAGAAAAAAGGTTCTTTTTAACTGGATCATTTTATTAGAGGAGTTGGTGGGGGGAGAGATGGGGCCAGGCATGTAAACATAAGGAGAATATACAAAATCAGTACAGGGTGATTTTGGAGAGGCAATAGTAGCTGTGGAAACCTTGAAAGGACATGGAGCTGGCCATCCATCACTAGCTGGCCCAGTGGTTGGAGTGCTGGACTTGGATTTAGGAGACCCTGCATTCAGATCTGGCTTTGGGCATTTGCTAGCTCTGGGATCCTGGGCAAGTTGCTTAGCCTCTATTTTCTTCAGTTTCTTTACTTGTAAAATGAGTTTATTGATAGCACCTATCTCTTAGTTGTCGCCAGGATCAAATGAGATAATATTTGTAGAGGTTTTTTTGAGTATATCTTTGTAATATAGTTTGAAATCTAGTATTGTGAGGTTGCCTTTCTTCACAGTTTTTTCATTGATTTCTTTGGTACTATGATCTTTTGTTTTCCAGATGTTTTTATTTTTCTTTTGCTTTATGAAATTATTTTTGGTATTTTGATTGATATGGTACTGAATAAGTAGATTAATTTAGGTAGCATTGTCATTTTTATTACATTGACTTGGCCCATTTTGAGCAATTAATATTTCTCCATTTCTTAAGATCTGTCTTTATTTGTATGAAAAGCGTTTTGTAATTTTTGTTCATTTGTAATTCCTGGGTGTGTCTTGGCAAGTATTTTATAATGCCTGCAGTTTTTTAAAAAGGAATTTCTCTTTGTATTTTTTTCCTGATGGGTTTGTTTGGCAATATCTAGAAATGCCAATTTATGTGTGTTTATTTATTAACCTGCAACTTTTCTAAAGTTGCTTTTTAGTTGATTCTTTAAGGTTCTCAGAGTATATACCATCATATCATTTACAAAGAGTGGTAATTTTGTTTCCTCATTGCCTATTCTCATTCCTGCAAGTCCTTTTTTTGGGGGGAGGGGCATTTCTATAACTAGCATTTTTGGTACAGTATTGACTTCCCACCACTGTAGTCTTGGAGACTTAAGCAGATTTATTAGCCTTGGGAGGACGTAGCAGCAGGTACCACTGATTCCACCAGCTCTATCTCCTTTTCTTCATGAAATGACCTTGGAGTCTCCTGCTAAACTAATGAGACTTAGATGGAGCTCAGAAATGGTTAGACTTCCCGACCTTAACCTGGTGGGGCCCTTCATGTCTTCTTTATTTAGAATCACAGTTTTGGATGAGTCTTTCCATCTTTAACTCTGTAATCCTTTGGTTTCTTCTAACTTTAGGAAGAGGGCCTGGTCTTTCATAACCCACAGGCTCTTCTCTTTGCGGTCTGTCTTGTCTCACCTTTTCTGTTGGGTGGTGCAGTGTTCATTGCAGCCATACGACTATTTTAACAAAGCTTTTGTATGTATTTTCTTAGGGTTTACCATGTCCGGTGGGAATAAGAAATATCTCAGAAACATGTGATCATTTCTTTATTGAGACTCATGAAAATGGCTGCTTCAGATCTATGGCTAATGAACAATTTGGTGACTTTGCTCGAGAATTTAGATCTAATGAGTTTGCAGAGATGAGCCAGACACAACCGATGGCATCTTGGAATACGCGATGTGGCAACCATGCAAAGTCAGTTCTCCCAACCTCTCAGTCGAAAGCTTGGAGCTTTTCTAGGTCAGGAAGTCACCAGCCATTTCTGAGCTCCACATCTGGTGAGCCTCATTATGTTAGCAGGGAGACTCCAAGGTCATTTCATGAAGAAATGGAAGCAAAGGAGGTGGAATTGGTGGGACCTGCTCCTGTGTCCTCCCGAGAACCCATCAGTCTTCCATCTCGTCCATCTTCTGGATCCTGCTCTGAGGCCTTCAGACATTCCCTGTGTTGCCCCAGTGCTCCAGTTGTGGTCGGAAGTGATCAGGAACAAAGCCTGCCTGCTGTCCCGTGGAGATCTAACAGTCCAGTGTCTAAGAGCCCCCTCCCCATTTCAAACACGATACTGGCAACTGCCCTAAGGAAAGATCCAGGGCTTGCAGGAAATCACCATGATCTGGTGCCCAGCGATTTGCCTGCTGCCACCAAAAGTTTAAGAGAGAAAGACTCCCCAGCAGCACCAATTGTTAAAGAATCCACAGCAACACCAATTGTTAAAACTATTGCCAAGCCTCAGTCCGATGTCAAAGAGAGCCAGCTTTTGGACAAACAAGACCTTGTCAGAGCCATGAGTCTCAAGTCACTTGGAATAAATGACAAAGGTACAAATGTAGTTGCAGAATTCCCTTCCAGCATTTCCCTTGAGGAGCAAGCAGAGCATTGTCAGCCTAGGAGTGTCCCACCTATGGATAACGTGGTGGGTCCTGGACATTCCCCACGGACTCTTCTTTCTCAGCACCAGGGTAGTCCCGGGGAAAAGGAGAATCAGCTGAAGCAAAAAGTACATTCTTTGATTGTGGCAAATGTTGAAGCAGAGTCGAGAATAACAGTCCGTCCAAACTCCCCAACTCCGAGAGAAGTGCCACCTGTCCCTTCTTCACTTTTATCCCCCAAACAAAGAGCAGTCTCTTATCTTCGTATAACTCTTTCTCCCAAGGCTTCTAATGCCAAGCTGGATGATGAGATTTTAAAGAAAAGACAGCAGGAATTGGACAGTGGTACTAAAACAGGACTTAATGATTCATTAAGTACCTCAGAGTCAAGATGCTTTGTGCCATTGGAACCAGTTCCTCAAGAATTGGCTATTATACCATTATCAGATAAAAAAGAATTTGTAAATGGTACATATCACAAGAATAGCCAGCCTTCAAAATCCTTTTCAAGGAAGATCCAAGTAAATTTTGCAGATTTGGATGCATATTCTAAAGGAGTCCAGAACACTCAAGGCCGGTAAGTTCCCTTGTAATACCAGTCAAGCTGATCAAAGTTGTCATAAAGAATGTTAGAGTTGCTGTAACAATGGGAAGAAGGTAAAATAATCTATTTTTTTTGGTTGGTAATTAGAGTGTTTTAGGTGGTTCAGTAATTTTATAAAGAATTATTATAAAATGGTTACATTTTATCTGTAAGGCTGGTCACATTGTCTTTTTTTAAAAATAGAGTCTCCTTATAATTGGAAAGAAGTATTTCCTTGTCAGTGAAAAACAAAGAATACAGATAAACAGGAATCTCTTTGTTTAGAAAAGTTGAAACAATAGGTTCCTGTAAAGAATATTATTTATTTATTTATTTATTTTTTATTAAAAGCTTTTTATTTACAAAACATAAGTGATTTTTTTACATTGACCTTTGCAAAACTTTTTTTTTTTGTTCCAAGCTTTTCCCTTCCTTCCCCCCATCTCCCACCACTAGATGACAGGTAATTTAATACATGCTAAATATGTTAAATTATATAACAAATCCAATATATGTATACATATCTATACAGTTATCTTACTGCACAAGAAACATCAGATCTAGAAAGAGAGAAAAAAAAAACAACCTAAGAAGGAAAACAAAATACAGGGAAATATTCACAGAAAGCGTTAAAATGCTGTGTTGTGGTTCACACTCAGTTCCCTCAGGCCTCTCTCTGGATGCATATGACTATCTTCCTCACTGAACAATAGGAACTGGTTTGAATCACATCATTGTTGAAGAGAGCCATGTCCATCAGAATTGATCATCGTATAGTCTTGTTGCCATGTACAATGATCTCCTGGTTCTGCTGATTTCACTCAGCAAAAGTTCATGCAAGTCTCTCCAGGCCTCTCTGAAATCATCCTGCTGGCCGTTTTTTACTGAACAATAATAGGAATATTTTTTATAAATTGTATAAGAAATTAGATGATGAAAGATGGTAGCAAACTTCTGGTTAGTGAAATCTCCATTATGAAATCTCCATACTGTAGCAAGATTTTATAGAGCTTTCTGCTTGGTTGGAAAAAATGGCATAGTTTTGTTAGGAACAAATGGAAAACAATGAATACACATAATAAAAAATAATTCAAACAACACTTAGAAAATGATGATTTTGGATCTCTCAATTCTTACCTAAGGAAGAGGCCTAGTCTTCATATTTAGCCAAGATACTGAATATATTGGTATATTGTGCTTTTGTGACCTTTATAGTATAAATTCTTGGCATCTTCTGGAACAAGAAACAAAGTTGAGTCCCTTTCACATAAAATTTTTTGCTGCCACAAATCATAGAGTTAGAAAAAGGAGTAACTCTTTATGCAAGACAATTCTTTTGAGTCCTGCCCTTTCCCTATTGTGTCCTTTCATTATAACCATATATTCCTATTTTTCCATAAATTTAATTCGAGTCACAACAAAAATCTACCACATTATTAATGACTTTAAAAATGTATTCACATAGCTGATATCCTCTCAATAAGTTGTAGGACTTTCTGGCCATAGGAATTTTAGTTGGGAGGAGCCATAGTCATAGTTCTTTTAATCAAACCCCTATTTTTTTTATAGATAGAAACTAAGGCCCATCAATTTGTCCAAAGTTAGACTCCCAGGTTTATGACAAAATAGGGATTCACATCTTAGTCCCCTAATTAAATGCTGTACTCTTTGCCCTGTACCTTGAGTCCAATTGGATTAAAGACTGAAAAACATTGAAAAAAATTCTGTTAAACAGAAGGAAAATGAATCTATTTCTCTCAATTGTGAAGAGAAATTATGTGTAGAATAAATTGTTAAAGAAAAAATTGATATACTTGATTATATGAAAACAATAGAGTTTTCACAAGAAAAACAAACTATCCAAAATAAAATGAAATTTTTGAAAATTTTATGGTAAATGCAGAATTGTTAGTATGTGATTGAATAGTTAATCATCATTTCCTAATGTACAGAGTACATGAACAGATAATTTTCAAAGGATTTGACACACTTTAAAATTACTCAAAAATTTATGATGAGAAATTGTAAAGGAAGACAACTTCACATTTATGAATTTTATAATGAGAGTAAAAAATTCTCATAAAATTCCATGTAATTGTAGTTGATTATTATTTCCTTTTTATAGAAGAGGAAACAGAGCTGAGAGGTTAAGGAACTTAGTAATAAATGTGTTGTGACTGGATTTGATTTCAGCCTTACATTTCCCTGTGTCATGTAAAGTAGGTGATCGTGTCCTTTGAATGAGTGGTGGGCCTGCTATGAGGTCTATTATGAAGAAAAAAAAAAGTGAAACCTTTGAAACAACCAATATGTCCCCAAGTGTCAAACTCAGAAAGAAACAGGGACTGCTAAGCCTTATGTAAGGGTCCCTGTAGCTGCAAATTGACTTAGTTTTCAAATGTAATATTATCTTTGCTTTAGTGTATTTTTATTTATTTTGTTAAATATTTCCCAATTACATTTTGATCTGGTTCACTCCCATCCTTGGGAGTGTTATTCAAAGAATGAACCATATGTTTGACACCTCGGGCCTAAAACTTCTTTGGGAAATGGCTAGACAAATTATAGCATGTCACTGGTAATGAAGTTCTGTTGTGCCTTTTTATTTTTATATATACATATATGTGACACAATTAACAAATAAATTTTCATTACTCCTTTTTAAAAGTAAGTACATAATATACAACTATACATATGTATGAGAAGTTATAAGGAAACATGATTTGGCTGCTGTTCAGTTGCTTATTTGTGTCTGACTCTTTGTGACCCTGTGGACCAACTCTTTGTGGGATTTTCTTGGTAAAGATCCTGAAGCTGTTTGCCATTTCTTTCTTCAGTGGATCCTTTTGTCAGGCAGTTGGAGGGGTCCCACAATTAGGAAGTCTCTGAGGCTGGATTTGAACTTGGGCTTCAACAGCAAGAATTTCCCAGCCCAGTGCTGGGTCTACTGAGTCAGGAGCTACCTCTAAAATAATAAGAGCTAGCATTTCATATAACATTTTAAAGGCTTTACAAATGTAATTTGATTTGATACTTACAACAACTTTAAGATGAAGGCCTGTTGTTATCTCCATTTTTTAGGTGAGGAAACCGAGTCAAAGAGGGGTTAAATGACTTGCCCAGGGTCACACACCTTGTAAGTGTCAGAGGCAGGATTTGAACTCAAGTCTTCTGGACTCCCAAGTGCAGCAGTCTTAGCTACATCAAGTTATTGCTATTATTTTTCTGTTATACATGTCAGAGATGTCTTTTCCTCAACTTTTTCCTACAATTTAGATCTTGGGGTAGAGTACTTAGTCTATGGTAAGCAGTTTGTATTTTATTCTGTAGTCAATGAAGTTTAAAGCAATGGAAGGATGTTGAAAATAGGGTTTGAGAGGAAGTGGGCAGAGTTGAAAGGGATCTCCTCCCCTGCAGTTAATTGCGGAGAGCCCCTGGGGGCCTGGCTGGGCTTTGAGCCTGTCCATGTGCGCTGCTGGTGACTCAAGGCAGCATGATCACTCTTGACACATTGGACACCAGGGGCTCTGGCCAAGTGGAGCTCACTTGTGGTGTCTGGTATGTCATCCTGGTGCAAGAGGAAGGTAAAAAGGGAGACAGAAAAGAGCCATGGGGAATGAAGGATTGTGGTGGTGGTGCTTCACACTGGAGCTCCTAGGAAACTGTCGTGTCACTGACAGAAGCAGCCAAGCCAAAAGGGGAATCACTTGCTCTAATGAAATGGGGCCTGAAGTAAATAGTAGTTCCCCAAGAGTTAGATTTACTGTTGATGCTGCTAGATCAAAAACCGCCAATAGTAAATTTAACTATTTTAATCTAGCCTTTATCTTTCTTGGCTCTGTGTTATCTTGTTCTCTATTTTACCTATGATTTCTTCTTTCTGCCATCGATAATTGTGGCCAAAGTTCCCTAAATTTCTGTCAAGGGTAGCCTTTTCTCTTTCTTTCACTTAATGAGATTATTCATCCCCGTGGCTTCAACTAGGATCTTGATGGGAAGATCACTCTTTTCTCTTTCTCTGGTTTCAACTCTTTTCCTGAACTCTAATTCCATGTTATCTACAATATGCTGCCACCTAAATGGTCCTGTTAGTATCTCAAGCTTGTCTTGTCTGAAATTAAACTCATCTTCTATTAAAAGTTACCCACTTTTCTGGACATACCTTTTTTTTTTTGTTTGTTTGTTTTAATTCAATTTTATTTTCATTTCCCAATTTTTATCCTCTTTCCTCCCCTTCCCTCAATTGTCTTTAAGAAGGCAAAAACAAAACAAAACAAAAAACCCAATATAAATTTATAGTCATATAAAACAAAGCCCCACATTAGCTCTCTTGCCAATTCCTTTTTTCCTGCTCCCAAAAGAAAGAAAGAAAAGAAAATGTGCTTCAGTTTTCACTAAGGCCATCAACCTTATCTGGAACATGTTTCATCCTGAACTCTTTGGATAGGGCTTGGCCATTGTGTTGTTGAGAGTTCCTAAGTTTTTCATGGTTGAAAAATGGAAATCTTTTATAATATTTTAGATCATTTTAAAATTATTCTTGTGGTTCTCTCTTGCACTTTGTATCAATTTATACAAGTCTCCTCAGGTTTTTCTGAGACCATCCTTTTTGCTATTTCTTACAACATAGTTCTGTTCCAGCATTCGTATGTCATTACTTGTTCATACTTGTTCAGCCATTCCCCAATGGATGGACTTAATTTTCATATATCTTAGAAATGAAATCTGTCAGAAAAATTTGCTCCCCAATTTCCTGCTTCTCTTTTAATTTTAGCTGCATTGGTATTCTCCTGGAATTTGTTGGTAATATACTGAAATACTGATGATTTGTGTGTGTTTATTTTATATTTTTCAATTTTGCTGTAGTTGTTAGTTGTTTTGATTAATTTTTTAGTTGACTGCCTGGAATTCTTAGTAAATCATCTGTAAAAAGTAATATGAAGTGATTTGTATCTTTATTTTCTATGCTTTATCCCTTAATGTTTATTTTGTTTTGTTATAGTTTGCATTTCCAGGACAATATTGAGTAGTAATGGTGATAATGAACATTCTTGGTTCACTCCTGATCTTATTGGAAAGACTTCTAATTTATCACTATTACATATGTTTACTCTTTTAATTTTAAAGTTCTGTTTATTCCTACTTTCTAAGTTATTCCTAAATGCTTTCAGTTGTTAATAAGAATATTATATTTTATCAAAAGCTTTTTCACCTATAAAATGATGAGTATTTTTGTTATTATTATTATGATTTACATTTTTTGTTTTCTTAATATTGAAGCAGTTCTTCATTCCTGGCATAAATTTAGCTTGCTCATAGTATATGATGTTGATAATCTGTTATGATAGTTTTCATATTCATGTTTTATTTAAAAATTTTCTATCAGTATTCATTAGAAAAGTCATTTTTGTCATCTTCCCCCCCCCATTTTGACTCCCTTGTTTAGGTATTAAGATAATTTTTGTGTTGTGGAAGGAATTTGGTAGTACCCCCCTCCTTTTTTTTTTCTAACATTTTATGTTGTATTAGGAATAACTATCCTTTATGTGTTTGGTAAAATTGACATGCAAATCCATAAGGTCTTGTTTTGTTTTTTAAACTTTCAGTTTTGTTCATCTTTCCATTACATTTTAAGATTTCCATTTTGTTTTTAAATTGTGCATTTCAAATTTATTTTTATAATTTTTTGGGTTTTATATGTCCAATTTTTTTATTTGCTTTTTTTTCCCCTCTTTTATTGTTGAAAACATTTAGAGATGTAGAGTTATTCTTAGATGATGTTTTTGGCATCCCACATTGTTGTGTCTGTCTTTAATGAAATTATTGGGTTTTTTTGTTTGTTTGTTTGTTTCTGTGATTTATTCTTTGACCCGCTTATTCTTGAAGATTGTTATTTACTTTACAGTTTTTAACATTTAGCTGTGTTTGTGTCTTGAACTGTCACCCTGACTCTTGGTGACATTCTTTTTCACTTTTGCACATTGTTCTAGCCTGCTTCTTGATTTTTGACCTTCTCTTAGTGCTGGGCTCTGTCTGGAGGGAAGGTTTGGCCCACACTGCTGGTCCTTTTACATCCTGCTGCCGCTTTGAGTGCTCTCCGAGTTGTGGGATCTCTGGTTGGGTTTGTTCACTGTAAGTTCCTTGCCCAGCTTTGGGACGACCCTGGGTGGGGAGTCTGTATGGGTTTTTGCTGGACTCAGTCACTTTGCTTGCCCAGGGGGTCTGCAGGTTGGGAGAGACTGAACCACTTGCTGGGTCTCTCCTCCTAGGCTTTGGTGTCGGGGTAAAGGCTAGGACTGAGTCACAGCCTCCTCCTGCAACCACGTTTCTATACCTTGTTCTTGGCTGAGTAAAGAGTAGGGACTTAATCCACTGACTGTGGGCCTATGGTGATGGGTGTCAGATCTGCCAGGTGTCCTGAGGGTTTCTCTGCTCTGGTGTTTCCTGCTGCTTTTCTGTCGTTAGCCACGGAATTCTCTGTGCTGCCTCCTGTTCTTCTGGCCCGACCCTCTGGGCTACCTTGGGCTGGAAAAATGATTCACTGGGGCTTCCTGACTTTCCTGATCAGTATTTGGTCCTGGACATTGTAAATCCTTGTAGATGACCTGTTGTGCCCCCCTGCTTCTCATTCTGTTCTCCACGTTTCCAGCTCATTCTTATTTTAATTATATGATTTAGTCACTTAAAGAGTCTTCCTCGTTTTTTTGCTCTCCTCTTTCTGTATTACTTGTCACCACATCCTGCCTACCTTTCTTCTATTTCCTCCTGCAAGTAGGGGCAGGTTCATTTTCATATCATATAGCACTGGTCACAGTACCTAGAATGTACTTAGAAATTTAAAATAGACGCACATTACTGATTTCCTAATGTAAAAGTCCTAGGCCAGCACTTTCCATGGTTTGTGTCCATTCTTTTTCAACCTCATTTCCTATTTCTTCCCAACCCACAGTATCTGCTTTAGCCAGATTATTTCTTGTCTCTAAATATTGCATTTTTATGCATATCCCTACAGTTTTGCAGGTATTATCACTGTTTAAAATGTCCCTTCCTCTGACCTTCTGATTTCTTCCTGTTAAAATCTAAATGTAATTGTATCCTTAGATTCTTATCTGGACACTTTTATCTCTTCTTATTTTACTCTTATTTGGTGATTTCCACAGTATCCATCTCTCTCTCTCTCTCTTTTTTTTTTTTTTTTTTTGCTGAGGCAATTCGGGCTAAGTGACTTGCCCAGGATCACACATCTAGGAAGTATTAAGTGTCTGAGGCCAGATTTGAGCTCAGCTCCTCCTGACTTCAGGTGCTCTATCCGCTGCGCCACCTAGCTGCCCCTCACAGTATCCATCTCTATGCAGATCATTCTCAGGTCTATTTATTCAGACCTAATCTTTCTCTTGATATCCATCTTCGCTTCTCCAATTGCCTAATGGACATCTTTACTCATCATGTGCCAAACTGAACTCTTTCCTCACCCCACCCTTCCCTGTTGAATTCTCCACTGCTCTCTACAAAATGACCATTCCCTGAGTCCTAAGGGTGTTTGCCTTCGCTCCTTGTTCCCAGACTCCATGGGCATTCAGTTACTAATTCTGTTGAGGGTTTGTATATGTCCCCTCTGTCACCACCTTCCTTGTCTGGTTGGTTGGTCTCCCAGTTTCAAGTCTCTTGGTACTCTTGTCCATCTTCCACCCAGCTGTCACATTTATGTTCCTACATAAAGCACGGTTCTGATCATGTCAGCTCTAGTGACTCCCCACAGTCACCTCTGGGACTAGATATAAGAATTGTCTCAGGTCAGTATTACCTAGGGTCTTAATTAAGGATCTCTTAAGCACCAGGTAGGGGTGGTCCAGGGCAAGGTTTAAACCATGCAATAAATGTTTTTCAGTCTTATAAAACAGCAATTGGACTAGACCCATAATTGAATAGAAAGGGAACAGAGCCAGATCCAGAATTGTCACAAGATGGAGTCATTGTGGTTCACTTGATTCTCACAATTCCCACTATACTTGACCTTGTTGTTCCTCAATGAGAAGCTGCTTTCCTAGAATCCTGCTATTTTTACTAGTTCTCCTTTCTTCTTTATTTAATAAAGCCTTCTTTTAGGTTTTACCCCAAAATCTTCCTTCTGCAAGCTTTGCTGATTTCCCAGGGTTATCTCCAGGTTATCCTGTCTATAGAATTTGTGCATAATTGCTTGAAATTTATCTCTCACTAGACTGTGGACTCCTTGAGAGCAGGATCCATGTTGGGTTTTTTGGTGGTGGTGGTGGTGAGATAGAGAGAGGTCTTTGTTTCCCCAGTGACTTGCACAGTGCCTGATGGGCCTTATTAGAATGCTTGTTGCTTGCTTGCTAGAAAAGCTGGCTTCCTGTAAGACTTGAGGTCAAACACCACATTCTGAAGGAGGCCATTTCTTTCTAGATCCTCCCATCTGATAGTGCCTTTCTTTGTAAGATTACCTTAAATGGTCTATTGAGTAATCTTGGTTTACCTTAAATGTTCTATTAAATTATCTTGAAAATACCTGTTAATGTATGTTATCTCTCCCTCTCCCCTTTCACACCTCAATTTGATTGTAAACTTCTTATGAGCAAGTAAGCAGTTAGCATGATTCTGTGTACACAGGGTCCTTAATAAATGTTTACAGAGATTGAAATCGTGCCTTTATCCTAGAAATCCTAGCTCAGATGTCATATCCTTAGTGAAAAATAGTAACTCACATTTATTTAGCTCTTTAAAGTTTATAAAGAACTTTTTCCCCAACACTCCAGGAGGAAGGGAGCATTTACCTCCACTGTATTCTTAGAACATTTTATTGTTTATATCTTGTGATAGAGGAACTGGAGATTAAGGGACATTTTACTGTTTCTAAAGAAAGATCATTATGGTTTACATTGAAAGGTTTCTTTTTATGAAAAGCAAATATATATCATGTAGCTTGTTGTCCCGGGGGCAAGAATGAACAGGGTCAAGAAGAGTTTGCATTAAGAGTGGGATTGTGAGGAGAGGGGGGATAACCCTTTGAAGTTTATGTCATCAAATTTGACCTCGACTTTTTATGAAAGACTTTTTCCATCACAGACTGTCACATCTCACCTCATGTGGCGTTTCTTGTGTTTAGTGTAACATCAGATAATGCAGACCCTGCCACTCCTCTCAAGCTGTCGTCAGATGCTGTCACTCAAATAACAACTGAGAGTCCAAGGAAAACCACATTGTCATCAGAGATTTTTATTAATTCTCAGGCTCACAGCACCCTTAAGAAGCCATCTCATTGCCCAACTGGTAAGAAAGCTTGATTTTATTATGTGTGTGCATTTAAATGTGAAATCTGTTTGTATGCATATATAATCAGTAGATTAATTGTTATACTTTTGTGTCATCCTGGAGATTTGTGATGACCAGGGCAGGAGAAACTTTTAAGTTTATCTTCTCATTTTTGTGGCTTTTAAAAGTTGGCAATAAAATCAAGTTTCTTTTTTTTTTTTTTGAGTTTTAACATTTCCTTTTTTTTTTTTTTAATTTATTTTAAGCTTTTTATTTGTATAACATATGTATGGGTAGTTCCCCAACCTTGATCTTTACAAAGCTTTCCAATACAAATTTTACCCCCAGTCCCCTCCCCTCCCCTAGATGGCAGGAAGTCCACTACATGTTAATGTTGAAATGCTTGAGAAGTTATGCAAGAAAAATCCTATCTACAAGAAAAAAAAAGAATCAGAGAAAGGCAACACAATGCAAGCAAATGTAAATAGAGATCATGAAAATGTTACGTTGTGGTCCATATTTCAT
>JAJPUD010003950.1:206174-219424 GCA_023553655.1 Myrmecobius fasciatus
AATGATGACCTCTAGTTCTTCTTTGGTCACAAATTCCTTCCCCCTCCACAGGTCTGAGAGGTAAACCATCCTACATTGTTCTAATTTGTTTATAATATCATTCTTTATGCCTAGATCATGAATCCATTTTGACCTTATCTTGGTATATGGTGTTAGGTGTGGGTCAATGCCTAATTTCTTCCAGACTAGTTTCCAATTATCCCAGCAGTTTTTGTCAAATAGTGAGTTTTTATCCCAAAAACTGGGGTCTTTGGGTTTATCGAACACTAGATTACAATTGTCATTGAGTATTTTGTTCTGTGAACCTAACCTATTCCACTGATCCACTACTCTATTTCTTATCCAGTACCAAATGGTTTTGGTGACCACTGCTTTATAATATAGTTTTAGATCTGGTGCAGCTAGGCCACCCTCATTTGCATTTTTTTTCATTAATTCCCTTGAAATTCTTGACCTTTTGTTTTTCCAGATGAATTTTGTTGTTATTTTTTCTAGTTCAGTTAAATAATCTCTTGGGAGTTTGATTGGTATAGCACTAAATAGATAGATTAGTTTAGGTAGTATTGCCGTCTTTATTATATTCGCTCGACCTATCCAAGAGCACTTGATGTTTTTCCAATTGTTTAGATCTGTCAGTGATTCATTTCAATTCAATTGACAAACACTTATGAAGTTCCTACTTGGTTACATCATTGTGCTAGGGATAGAAAGACAAAAAATTCAAGCCTTTTGTATCCTGCAGGAACTTAGATTATGGGGACACCATGGATAACAGAAATTAATAGAACCTTCAAAAGGGAGAGAAGGAAGGCTCATGAGGTCTTGCCTCTGAATTAACATTAGAACTGTTTTGTGGTCTCCTTCCCCACATTGTGTATCCCTCCATTGCCTTTTGGGCCCCAGGAATTCTCATTCCTGAGAGATTATACAGCCTCAGTGGGAACATGTTGTTTCCACTGGGGGAGCATTTTGTGAATTGTTGGAGGTACTGAGCCGCTTTCCAGATGCCATCCTGCTGCTCTTTTTCTCCTTTTTGTTCTGTCTTGTTTCCTTGTCAGCTAATGAATTCTTCAGTGGATTTAGAGCTGCTCAATGGGCACCATGGCAGGATGTGTGCCTGGGTGTCCCCCAGGGCCCTGAACATCTTAGCTGTGGCTTGGATTAGGGCATAAGATGGCATGCTCCTCCAGGTGGCAGAAAGTGAACACCCAGGGAAAAGTTGCCATTATCCAGAGATTTCAAGGTGAGAGCTGTGGGCTGAGACTGCGAGGTATATGCTTAGCAGGGGTAGTCCTCAATTTGTCAGCTGGAGCAGGCAGGAGAGGAAGCAGAAGAAAATCTCAAGAAGATCAAGGGATTGTTTGAGTGAGCCGCAGGATCAGGGTGAGCCAGCAGCGGGATGTGGACCCCTCCAAAAGCTAGTGGCCCCTTGGGCCTGCCTGCCCACCAGGAGATGGGGTGGCGGTCCTTCTCGGGTGTGCAGGCAGGCTGGGGAAGAGAATGAGTCAGGGGGTCAGGTGGAGGAGTTAGCCCAGAAGAAGTCTAGTTAGAAAGGGCCTGGAGAGCCTCCAAACCCCTGTTGTGCAGGTGAGGAACATCCTCTGCAGACTCCAGAGTGGGAATCCCAGATGCCATCCTCCATGTGGGCAGTGGCAGGCTGAGGACTCCAGAGTGCTCATTTGCATGTTTGTTTCCCTAAATAAACTTGTTTGTAAAATCTTTTGGGGCAGTATGGTATAGGATTGTGAGAAGTATTCACTTATCAGAAAGGAAACTTGGAGGAAGGAAAGTTTGTGGCTATAGTTTATCTTCGTGTCATAGGAAAGGTGAGAATTATTTAGTAAGGATCACACGTACCTTTTAGACCAGCAAACGTGGAGATGGGAAATCTAAGAAATGATCTGTCCTAGTTGGCGAGGTTAGGAAAGTGAGACCAGCAATGGTCATAAATTGAGAAAAATTCAAATACCAGGATCAAGGGCCCCTGTTCTGACATCCTTAGCATAGTAGGCTTAATGATGCCTAGTGGCTGTAACACTAGCAAACATCTGCAGCTCTTTCCTTTTTAGAAAGGAAATTGCATAGTGAGGAAACTGAGTCAAGAAGCATTACATGATGTCTGTAATGCTAATTTTTCAGTCTTCACAGCCATCTCTATCCATCTGGACCGTTTTTAGGGGCATTTGAGCAACTTTGGGTATTTTCCCTTGAATTATTGAGTGCTGGCTTAATAATAATTCAAGGTTATTCCTGGAATCAATACTCAGAAAATGAAATTATTGAACAAAGATAATCCACATCTCAAATACAACTGTTGTACTACTTAGTGTTTAGAGCAGGGCAGAGTTGTTTCTCAGTCATGACAAATTACAATTAGTTAAAAACAATTCTCCTTAGTACTTACTAAGCATGAACAAAGCTCTTCCAAAAGCTTTTGTTCCCCTCAGTTTAATACATCTTGGAACATAAGGCAGTCATTAGAAATTAAGAAAATAATTACATTTTATGAGTTATTACATAATGTAAAGGCATATATGATAGCTCACTCTTGCCTGCTCTTAGTCTGGACAGCTTAATTTCTAATGCATCTCTAAAAGAAAACAACGCAGAATCAGTTCTTATAAACTGGGGTCTCTTGATCCTCAGTTAGCTCAGTGATGTCATTCTAACATATACCAATCAAGGTACAGTCTTATCTATTCATGGATTTTATAATGAGCAGTCAGACATTTCCTCATAGAAATCATTACTGTAAGCAAATTTTCTGTCAATTGGAGGCAGCACAGTGCTTATAGTGCTGGGCCTGGAGTCAGGAAGGCCTGGGTGATCTCAGGCAAGTCATTGAATGCCTTCTTCTTAACTGTACAATGGGTATTGCCATAACATTTACTGCTCAGGGTTGTTAACATATGTATAGTTCTTGGCACATAGTAGACATTGAATAAATTTCCTTCCTTCCCCCTCCTGTAAGCTACCTACCTATCCCTCCCTCACCCTCATATAGAGGCAAGGGGAGACATAATTCCACTGTGAACCAAATTGTTATTTTAGAATGTACAAGGATCTCATTCATATGCATTTATGTAACTTCTTTCACAGAGTTGTTAAGATTTTATAACTTGCCAAAACTGAAAAACCAGATGACCTGACAAATTCTCACAGAATCTTACAGTTAATGAGACTTTCCAGTGGTTTTTGTAATTTCCCAAATACCAAATAAATGTCATTATCATTTTTTTAAAAAACCAAAATTTGCCCCCATGAATACTTAAAGACAAGTCTTTAACCAGAAGGGCATTGTTTTATAAAATAAGATCTCTGACACATGATAGCTCAAATTCATAATTCAGTATATTCATTTAAATTCAGTATTCATTTCAAAGGAGGAACTAACCTCCTAATGTTATAAATACATTATTCTGTAAGTATCATTCCTCAAATGAATAGCAAGCACTCTTATGCAATGATTTCACAGAATTATAGTGTAGAAATTATAACTTTGACTTCAAACAATATCATAGATTTAAGATATAAACACAAAACTTTTTTTCTATGTTAATTACATTGATCCAGTTCACTCTACCATGTCAATTTGTCTACTAGTTAGGGTCTTCTTTACTAGTTCAATTCAGAGATCAATATAGAATAGTAGTTAGCATTCAGAAAACTGATCAACTTTACTTGAATAATAATTTTTCCAGTTAATTTATCAAACCTGATATAAATCCAAATTTTAAATCTTACAGCATGATTCCATTTACTTTTTCATATCCATAAGAAATTCATAATCTATAGACTAAAGCTTAGAAATAATGAGAAATCTCCAAAACAAACACCAGATAGAGCTCATAACTTTAGTCATGGAAATCCTTCTATTTTCCTCTTCTAAATGAGGCCTAAAATTTCTTTAAACATTCTGGAATTCTCATGCTGGATGCTTTGATAACTGGCAAAAATGAGGATCTTCTGTTGTGTTGGGGAAGAATCACTAGTTCTGTAGTCCTGCTTTGGGCATCAGATTGAGTTGCATTTTAGTGAGCACCTCTATATACTTCGTTGTCTAGTTGTTTCACTGTTGCAGTGTCATTGCCGCTGTCTCCTGCTTCCTCTAGTTCTATTCTCACAAACTCTGAAGATGGGCTCACCACCAGCCCTGATCTTCTATCATCTGAACTAGTTTCAGGACTGTGTGACTTTTGGCAACCCTTGGATGTCTCCCTTGAAAATTTAGCTCACTTTCTTTATCATTGCCAAACTTTCCTTTATTAGAATGGAGACTTGAGAATTTGCCAAGTCCCATTATTCCAGTTTGGTTTCTTAAGAGTCTGCCATTGCATGGTCTCTCTGATTGCTTTTAGGTGACTTCGCTTCTTATTACTGAGGCAGTTAAGTTCTGTTAAACCATTCACTGAAGATTTGACTATAATAATATTTTGCAGATTCCCACATTATTTGTTTTCTTAGCTTTAAAAAGCATCCCCTTTTTTCAGGATGGAGAGAAGAGCTTATTGCTATCCTAGGCAGTTCTTAAACATCAGATAAGTTGTCAAAATGTAAGTTTCAAAACTGCGTCTTTTCTTCCTTGACTTTTCAGTCTTTTGAAATAAAAATTTTAAAATGTTCACCTTCTTTTCCCCTACACTAAAACAATAAAACATTCACTTTCCAGGGAAGGGAAAGAGTGAGAGAAGGATTTGAATGATGTTTAAACACACACATACACACACACACGCACACACACACACACACACACACATATAGTCAAACCATACACATGATAATTTGGAAATATACATTAATTCATCAATTTCACTTGTAAACTTAGTCTTCAATTAGTATTCAGTGCCTTAAATTTCTGCAAAAGGAGAAGGGTCTTTTTTTCTTCATCTTTTTCTGTATTTCCAGCTTGGCCAGACTAAATCTTTGCAATGTTTTGAAACTCAGCAGAGAAGTGATTGTTTTTTTCACCTTTTTTTCTTTGGGTCATCAGACTTTCAGTTAAAAATCAATTGGATTTTGAGGACCCAGTACAAGCAATACTGCCAGCACATACTCTGTTTCCCATAAAACAAAGCATTATCACAGAGCTCTTCTCACCAGTCACCTGTGCTTACCTTTGTAGGTTTCCATTAACTCCTTAATTTATATTTCAATAGTTTCTCCTCAGTTCTGGTCTTTTCATCAGTAATGAATGCTTGTCTCAGTCTTGGAGGATAAATTATTGTTGATGGTAAGGCTTTTATCTTTATGTAGGGCAAGTGAATTCTAAACCTTTCCTTTTCTTTAAGAGCAGTTGCTGCCAATTTTGTTTTTTGTTGTTTGCTGGATTTTCCCTGTCTTCCTGGGAGTTTCTGTTTTGAAACTTTTCTTGAAGGTAAGGACAAGTAGATTCTTCTCTTTGCATTTGCCCTCTGGTTGCAATGGATTACGGCAGCTTTCATTGATGATTTCTTGAAGTATGGCATCCAGGCCTTTTTGTCTTTTCAGGAAGTTTGATCATTCTTTCCCCATAGCCTACTTTACATGTCAGTTGTTTTTGATGGTAGGGATTTTGCTTCTCCCCCCCCTCCCCAAAGTCTTGATTTTATTCTTTTATTTATTGTTGTCACACAGAATCATTGATTTCTGTTTGGTCCATTCCAATTTTTAGGCAGTCTCTTACTTTGGTAAGGTAACACCTTTTGTTCTAAACAGTTTATTCTTCCTTCAGTTCTTTATCCCAGTATACTTTTAATTTCATTTAAAATTTTTGTTCCTTTTCTTATAGGCACTGTTATAGTTTGTTACCAGCTAGATGGCAAAGTGGAGAGAGAGAGAGTGCTAACCTGACAGAATGGGAGGCCCAAGCAAGGTCAGATTTAGCCTGGAACCTTAGGAGCTCTGTGACCCCAGGCAAGTCACCTTATCTCTGTTGTCATCAGTAGTCTCATCTATAAATTGGGAGGAAAAATAGTACTGACTATGCAAGGGAAGATCCCATGAGATAAAACATGAAGTGTTTTGTAAACTGTAAAGTGCTATATAAATGCTAGCTATTATTTTTATTATCATTATTAGTGGTTGTGCAGGTAGTGCAGGTGGTGGTGACAGTGCAGGTGAGAGGAGCAGTGCAGGTGGCAAAGGCAGTGCAGGAAGCAGCAGGAGTGCAGGTGGCGGTGACAGTGCAGGTGAGAGAAGCAGTGCAGGTGGCAAAGGCAGTGCAGGAGGCAGCAGGAGTGCAGGTGGTGGTGGCAGTACAGGCAGGTTGGCAGCCCAGCCGTTTTTCCTGCCAGGGCTTTGCTGGTACCTGTCAGGGGCTTACTCTGTTCTGTGATCTTTGGCTCCCAGGCCTCTCTGGACCCAAACCTTCTTTGGCACATGTGGTGCCTTCTGCACCTCCCCAGGTTTGTGTGTAGGAGTGGCTATCAGACCTTGTTTGGTCCTGGTTCTGACCCATTGGCTTCCCTGGGCCCAGGTCAGATTGGACACTGTGGCAGGGCGCCTCACTTCTGCATGCCCCAGTGTCTTCAGTGTGACCCTAAAATAGGGGTCCTGATAGCACCTCTCTCCCAAGGCTGTGGTGAGGGTCCCGTAGGTCCTGTTTGCCCACATAGTGCTGGGCACACCATGGACAGGCTTATGCCCTTCCCCTCCCCTGCTTCTCGTGAGTGGGGAAGCAACCTGACATGATTTCTCTTTGGGATTCGTGGTCATCATTCTGTCTGATTCTTCTTAAGATCTTGCTGAGAATATTTGTGGAGGAACCGTGGCCTGTTCTGCAGCCATTTAACTGGCAGGGATAAAACTCAGAAGTGGGCTGGCCCAAGTTTTTCAGTCCTGCACTGCAGAGTCCCCATCCCAGAGAGTCTGATGTACAGGCTTGAAGTTGGCAGATGGCATCAAGGCTGGCAGCATAGAGCTTCTGGAACAAGGTCCAAAAAGTCAGAGCAAGCATTACTTACTGTCCAGGCTGAAATTTGTTGTAAATAGCCTCATCTAGAATTGTCCTGTGGGAGAAAACTCGAATTTCAAATGAAGGCCAGTGAATAATGTAGGATTAGTGTTGAACAGGAGATGAGGACCCAACTTGATTATTTTGGGGAAATTGTACATTAGCTTTAGTGTTGACAGATGTTTACCTGGAATAAAAATCCAACTTGTTTTCTTAATATTTTTATTTTTGCCTCTGATTTTTTCACATGACTCATTTCCCAAGTAGCTCCTGTTCCCAGTCAAACCGTCCTTTGTAAGAAAGGACAGTTGCACAGACTAAGCACATTATGTGATCTTATCATGGATGCCTCATTTCTCTCCTGTAGTTCTTTATCTCTTTACTGGGATAAAAGTAGAGAGACATCTTTTACACATTTATTATTATTTGGATGATGCATGCTTTTCAGTTATTAAATATTCCAAAAAATTAAAGTTAAAGTTGAGAGAAAAGGTGAATGTAGATATAAGTAAACTGCAACAATTTCCTGGTTCTCCATATGAATCCTCCATCTTATTTATAAAGGATATCATCATCAGAAAAATGTGTAACCACAAAGTAGATTAGCTAGCCAAATAGTGGAAATGACATGTAAATGGAAAGCAGTCTGCATCTTTAATACCCTTGCAATTTTAGGTTAATTAGAGGAAACTTTAGTCACAGCATGTTGTTGACCCTGATCTTCTCTGACTGATTTGGAGAAGCAATCCCCACTGTTCAAGGGAATGTACCCATATTAAGTAGAGAATATATAAACATGTTGACATTATTTTTTAATTCCTGAATTTATTTATTTATGAGATTTTTTTCCCATGGAGAACTTAATTAGTTGTACCAGTGGTTTATCAATTTGCTTAATTTTTTTGAAAGAATTAGCAATTTTTATCTTTTGTCTGTTTTGTTCACTTTGTTTTTATTATTTTCCTTTTCTGTATTTTTTAAAAAATTCATTTATTGGATGAAAAAATCCTGTGCTGCCCACAATTGGTCTAAATATTTGTACCATTTCTTTCCATTTTTTTATGGAGTTTATTTTTTTTTTTAATTTTTTAAATTTGATATTATTATTGTCTTGATATTGTCTTGAAATAGCTGATGTATATATAGGTACAAATACTTTTTTTTCTCCCTGCTTCTGCCAAATTTATAGTCAAATTTTCCTAGTATGTTGATAATACTGAATTTTTTTAAGCTTTTATTTTCTAAAAATTTCTCAAAACAAGTCTTGTGTTTAGATTTGGTTAGATGTTTAATCTTTATGTCCTATTCTCTGTTTTTTGACCAACATAAATCAGACTTATTGAGAACTATAAAATGTTAAAAGTTTGAGAATGAAGGCCCCTTTAGTTCTATCTTTCTTTTCATTGGGACACTTAATATTCTTATGTGCTTTAATTTCCATGTAAAATTTTCTCTACTTTTGTAAAGAAGCAAAACCCCATGGCATTTTCTTTGGTAGTGCACAGATTATAAAAATTAACTTGCCAACATAAGTTGAAGATCAATGGATATGGTACAAGAAATTCTGAGTGATAAATTGCATAATGACATTCGAAAGAATGTTCCAAAATCATCAGTGCAAATGCCAAATAATAATAAAAGAAATTGTACACTGCTCTGCAGATAATAAAATAAAAGTTGAAGAACCAGACCCATTGTTAATAGAACTGGAAAATCAACAAATGGCTATGTAGCACCAAGTAATAGAAATGGAAGACATGACAGAATTGCAGACATGAGAATAATTGGCTTCCTAAAAGACTTTTAAAAAGAAGAAAAAGTTAAACATCATATTCAGTACTTAATCAGAAAACTTTTCTGTATGGATAGTCTTCACCCTTCAGGTGGAGGTAATACTGAAGCTGTTAGTGTGAGAAATCCTAGTTGATTCACCAAAAATACGTAATTGGATATCTAGAATTACAAAGAAAAATTTTCCCCAAACATTAAGGAAAACTATTTTTAAAGAGAAATTAAAATTTAAAATGTCAATTTAATCGATACCAGGCTTACTATCTTTGTGATCTTGGACATGTTACTTAAGCTTCAGTTTCCTCATCTGAAAAATGAGGATAATAATTAGCCAACTAATATAAAGATTAAAGGAAGTAATACTTGTGAAAATTTTCACATTTTTTGAGGTAATGGTTGTTATTGTTGCTTCAGGAAATGATGTTAAACAAAGCTGGACAAATATTTACAAAAATTTTTTTAAAGTAGTATTTTCTCTCATTTCCCTTTCTCATAATCCCATATTTTTAGAAAATAGAATTTTCATTAGATGAACATGAAATGGAAGAATTCATCAGCAAAGTTCTTCAAGGAAAGATTTCAGAGGATCATAAATTTAGAGAAGGAAGGAATATGACATTATCTATTATAAGCACATCAAATATATTATGCTAGTAAATGTAAATGGGCTGAATTTTCCCATTCAAAGAACAAGAATTATAGAATAGTTCAAGTAGTTCAAACAGTAGTTCAGACAGTTTAAAATAGTTCAAAACAGCAAAACACATTATTATTTTTATAAGAAACACATTTAATGAAAATGTATATATACCTAGATCTAAATTAACAGATTGGTTTATGAGATGCTGCTGCATTTTAAAAAATGTTCCAAATGGATAGTTTTAGTGTCCAACAAAGTAAAATTCAAATTAGAAAACATTTAAGGAGATATATAAGGCTTTGTTAGTAGCTAGATTAAAAAAGAATAACAAATTTTTGATAAATTCTAAGTTTATATGTTTGTATGTCCTAGATAACTTGTAGTTAAATTAATTGAAGGAAGATTATCAGCTATACAAGCTGCAGACAAAAGCACATTATAGTAGAGGGCCTCAACATTCTATTAACAGAATATGACAAAACAAATACAAAAGTTTGTAGTTATTAAATCACAGTTTTTTCCTGCTTAGTTAATATTTTAGAATTAGCATACAGGCACACACTGATGATGGAAAAAAAGAGTACAATAAGAGAAGCAGGGAATTCACATTCTTATCAGGTACACTTAGAACTTTTATAGTAATTTAAAGCATAATAGATTATAGAGAAATCTATTTAAATTCAAAAAGGCTAAATTACATAAGCTATCTTTTTTTGGACTTTTTATGTGTTTTAGATAGAGAATTTATTATATATTTTTCTTTCTTACTGATATATATTTAAAGTTAATTACATTTTTTATTTATGTGCAATTTTGCCATTATGCCATCAATTCCACTATATTGTATTGATAACTTTATACACCTTCTATTATTACATTATGGTTTGCTTTTCTAACCTGAGTGTTAAAGAGAGCAATTTTAATGTCCTTGTTATTGTATGACAACTTCAGAGTTAGGAAGTCTTAGTCTGAACTTTTCTTATGTACTTTTGTTAGTCCAGTTATTTTATTTACCAATTGGACTTCACTCTTCTTACGCCACCTCTGTCCCCCCCCAATATGGGCTCTAATATTCAGTGGTTTTAGTGGTATAGACATGTTTGAGGATATTATCTATTACTTAATGATAATAGGGTGGGAAAATATTGAAAATTTGAAATGCCAAAAAACCTTTTACTTTGCCAGTGACAAATGGTACATTAAAATCTCCATATATCCATTGTAATTGGGGAATAGGCTGATCTGGTTAGTTATTTAAGTATTTGAATTAATAGGAAGTTACCATATATATTACATGGGTATAAGTTATCAGTAATTTAATTAAAAAATAACACATACTAAATCTGAATGCTAAATGCACATCCTGATATTGTTTGATGAGTAAGGAAACATTCCATAGTCTTGTTTTTCTTCTCGGCCATTATTAACATAAACAAGTTATCATGATGTCATTGATTATGTACACAGGAGAATTAAAAGTGTTTTGCAATGACAGAAACTCAAATCTTCAGGATAGTAAGGAAGAACTGAAGTCAAATAGGTTCTCTTGAACTGAATGCCACATATAGAAGGTTCATAAAAAAATGATTTAGTTTTAGAATGCTATAAAATGGGACTTGTACTTCTGCTTGTTTATCATTGTTATCTATAGATGGCATTCTTATCAAATTTGTAACTGGTATAAATCTGCAAGAGATAATCAACAACCATTAATTAATTAAACATGAGTGATAAGTAAATAAAATGAATAATAATAATAAATAATTGGGTGACAGAATCATGTAAAAACATATTAATGGGTTAAAATGTGGTGCTCTCTTACAAAAAGAAGGAAAACATATCAGTAATATTTATGTTGAAATAAAAGTGTTCCCTTATCGACTGTGTGAGGTGTTTAGTTTTTTGCTAATGCAAATTTTACTACATTGAGGGGCAGCTAGGTGGCGCAGTGGTTAGAGCACCAGCCCTGAAGTCAGGAGGACCTGAGTTCAAATCTGGTCTCAGACACTTAACATTCCCTAGCTGTGTGACCCTGGGCAAGTCACTTAACCCCAATTGCCTCAGCAAAAAAAAAAAAAAAGCAAAAAAAAAAAATTTTACTACATTGAATTTTTAAAGCTCTCTTTGTCATGTTAATATGTTTGAATAATTTTATTACATATTTTCATTTTTTCTTTTGAATATTACCCATTCATATTCTTTAGCCACTTATCTTTAAGAAATGGATATTATTGCTAAAATTCATTTCAATTTCTGGATTTTAACAGTTCAATTTTTATTAATCTTATTAATTACATTTTTAATAAAGATTTTTCTTCTGATGGGTTTCCTTTTTATTTTTGATTCTTTTTGTTGTGTAAATACCCTTCAGTTTTACATAATCTTGTCCACGTGTTTTGTCTGCTTTAATTTATCTGTTTAATAGTAAAAATCTTCCATTTCTTCATAAATGGCACAGATATGCCATTTAATTTTTTTCTAATTTATAGATGTGCTACAGACATTTGTATCATTTTCCCTGGTTCTTTTCTTTTCAATGCCATATAGCTGTGAGTCATAGAACACAACAAATTCCAAAGAACTGAAAATGGAAACCACGTGGAGGGCAATGGAGAAGCACATAGTGGGTGTGAGCTGGGTCTGACAGATGAGGTACTTCAAAGAGAAATGAAAAGAAAGGATGTTATGAGGAAAGTATATGATAGAAAAAGAAGACTAGCCATTTGATTTGGGGAGAAGACAAAGGGGTGGCTTACCTGGATGTCCCACTTAGATTCTTACAGTGTCTGAAGTTGGATGTTCAGTGAACCTCCTATAGTGAGCTTAAGAAGGACACTTAAAAAATGTCACAGGGTGGATGGGTTAGAATATGCATTATTGGAAAGAACCTCTAAATTGATGAGATCACAGATCCATTTTAATATTTTAAATCGATTCCTTTGGAATCATTGTGGAATATGATGTGAAATATAAAACTAATCCCATTTTTCATCTTATTGCTCTTCAGTTTTTCTAACAATTTTTATTGAATAATGACTTCTGTTTTGTGATATTGGATATATTGATCACTAGTTTATTATGTACTTTTGCTTCTAGTTCTGAATTATCAGATGTGTTCTATTAATCTTTTATTTTTTTCTAGGATGATATAGTTGGTTGTATGTGATTTAATAAGAGTCTTTTATAATTATGATGACACCAATTTATGTAGCAGTGTAAGGTATACAAAATTCTTTTTTCTAAGAATTATTTAAGTCAGAGTCTCAGTGTTATTTCCTGTTTGACAGATGAAGAAATTAATCTTTAGAGAGTTTAATTGCCTTGCCTCCTCTTAAAGGCTCTGTGAGTGAAAATCACCATATTTCAAACACTTGAAAAACATGGGGACATGAGCATCTGATATTTTTTATCCTTGTGATCAGAACAAAACCCTTCTCTCTGTGTCCTTGTCCAACTCCTATTTTATTTATTTATTTTTTGAGGCATTTGGGGTGAAGTGACTTGCACTTCAGGGTCCCACAGCTATTAAGTGGGTAAGGTCAGATATGAACTTGGTTCCTCCTGACCCGAGGCTGGTGCTGTATCCACTGTGCCACCTTGCTAGCTCATGTTATATTTTGGTTTTCATCATTGTACTGTGATGCTTTCCATCCCTGCAGCTCAGTTTTCACTGCTACCCTACAAGCCTTCGGGGAGTGCTGAAATGTACTATGTTCCACACTCAGAGGAGCCCCTCCAGTATCCTGTCGCTAAATCAGACACCACTCTTGAGAGCACCCACTCAGGTAATGGGTAAATCTTTGATTTGTGTTAGTCTCTTATGATAAAGTCTGAAAATTGAAAGTACTTCAGGATTTTTTGTTCACCATTCCTTGTGGAAGCTCAGTT
>JAJPUD010003951.1:8061-80875 GCA_023553655.1 Myrmecobius fasciatus
TCTGTCTCTCCTGTCTCTCTTTCTGTGTCTGTCTCTGTCTCTATCTCTCCCTCTGTTTCTCTGTCTCTCTCTCTCTTCATTTGTTTCTCCATCTCTCTCAGTTTCTCTGTCTGTGTCTATCTTTGTCATATGTATGTATGGATGTATTAGTACAAGTTGTTTCCTCCAATGCAATGTAAAATCCTTGAGGGTAGGGCCTGTTTCATTCACAGTTCCTAGCATCATGCCTGAAGTATAGAAGACAGAATGAGGAGCTCCTCCCCAAACTTGCATTGAAGGCACTCAGGCAGACCATCTCTTCATTTCCCCCCCACGACACCTTTTGGTGCCCTCTCCCCAGGGTACCTTCTCCTCACCTTCCTCCCACCAACAATCTCTTTTTGTGTGTTGTCTATCCCCATTACATTATAAGCTTCTTGAGTACAGGGACTAGATTTCTTTTTCATATTTATATCTCTGGTGCTTAGCAAAGTGCCTAGTGTACAGTAGACAACTGATATTTACTAATCTATAGTCAATGCTTAATAAGTCCTTGTTAATTGATTAATTGAAGGTCTGTATGTCTCAGAGCCTGTGAAAAATAGTGTCAATAATAGGAATTTTTCCTTCCTGTTTATAAAACCATCAGGTGAAACAATCATTAGGAAAATGAACCTGGTCTAATTCTAAATGTAATCTGGTTATATTTCCCCATATGGAAGGTAGTTGTATTGATTACACACCATAACTGTTATCCTAGATCCAAATGAATTAAAAGATTAATCACCAAGTGCCCGTGGGAAGCACAGTCCTCTCAAACTGCACTTATTGACCTCATTTGTTCTTCTATCTGGCAACCCTGAATTATTTTGCAGCAATTTGTCAAACTTATGAGATTAGGCTGCAAGTGAGCTACATATAGGCTGCAGCTGCCTGCAGCTAGATCATTAAAATTCAGTATGGGCAGACCACACATTTGCCCCACAATGGAAGGAAAGTCCTCATCATAGGACTTCCACTCTCTTGTACAAATGCCATCAATTCAAGAACCTAAAAGATAAATTTGTTGTGTTATATTGGCAAAGTAAAAATAACTTAGGAGGTAGAAGTCTGAGGGGCTTTTGACAAAGACTGGGGAGCTTTGATAAAGGAGAAAATTATAAATGTGACAGAGCACCCCCACCAAAAAAAAAGGTGTTATCCAAAATTTATATGGGCAAAATGTGGATAGGTGTTTTTTTGTTTGTTTTTTGATAGAGCATGCATCTGAGTGGAAGTTCTATAGATATATTGTTACCTGGGATGAATTGGAAACTAACAGTCCAATTTTACGTCTTTTGAACTGAATGCTTCTATTGGCCAGATTAATTCTCAAAAGGAAGGAGGGATTTAGGGCAGAGTGATCAATTGTAAACACAATTTGTTGCATTTGTGAAATGACTCAAAGAAGCTGTGACTTGGGAATTCAGAGGTCATCTAGGTTATTCCATATGTTCACAGGAATCACCTCTACACAATCCCTAGCAAATCATTTTCCAGAGTCTTCCTGAAGACTTCCGGTGATAAGGAACTCATTACTTTGGCATAGGTCTGTGCTATCTATACACAAAGCAAGGAAAACAGACCCTTGATTGTTATGAGATTACAAGATAAGATGCAATGCTTAAAAATTAAAACAACTGAGGTTTTTACCTGATACTCATCAGAGTAGCATAAATAAGAAAAGACAGAAATAGTAAATTTTGGAGAAGCCATGGAAAGATAAACACACTAATATGCTATTAGCTGTAAATTTGTCTGACCATTATGGAAAATGATTGGAATTACATAACTTTTTGAGCCACTATGACCCAGCAATCCTTCTAATGGAGATATTTATATCAGAGGTATAAATAAAGGTTCCATATATGCCAGGATATTCATAGCAACACTTCTTATAATACAAAAAAAACCTGGAAATAAAGTGGGATCCCTCACTTGGGGAATGGCTGAACAAATAATAGTGTGGTATAATAGTAATGGAATATTATTGTGCCATATGAAAGAATGAATTGAGGATTTCAGAGAAACATGGGAAGACTTTTATGAACTGATGCAGAATGAAGTGAGTAGAACCAGAGTAATAAAACACACAATTACAATAATGTAAATAAAAGCAGTAGATAGCTGGGGCACAAAGGATAGAATGTCATGTCTGGAATCAGAAAAATGCATCTTCCTAAATTCAAATCTGGTCTCAGTCACTTACTAGCTAAGGGACTTGACAAGTCACCTAACCCTGTCTGCCTCAGTTTATTCATCTGTAAAATGAGCTGGAGAAGGAAATGGCAAACCACTCCCATATTTTGGCCAAGAAAACTGAAAATGGGATCATGAAGAATCAGACGTGACTGAAAATGACTAAACAACAAAAATAAAAACAGTACTTAGAGACAGATGAACTCTGACCAATTGTAATGACTAATTTCAGTCCCAGAGAAGAGACAATGGGACAACGGTCATGGAATGTAGTAAGCAATCTCAAATTTAGTCACTGTGTTAATTGGTTTAATTGGCTGGCTTTTATTATAAACCAGAGTTTAGTGCAAAGGAAGTAGATATCAAGAAATGGCTGATGTCAAAACAAAAGAGATCAATAAAACTTAAGAAACTGGTAAGAAACCATGTCATACATATGTATTTATTTATACATATATGAGAAAAGGGTAGCCTGGGGAGAGGGCAAAGTACAAAAGCTTCAGAAAGTTTCCTTTTTTCTTTCAAACATACACATCTTGGTGCTGGTATCTTCATTCAAAGTATAAATTAACTGAAACAGCAGAATTAGTAAAAATGACTTCATAAAAGTCCAAGAATCATAAGATAATCACAACTGCAAAGGATCTTAGAAATGATCTCCCATCTATCACATACATGACTGGAATACAATCCCTCCACACATTCACCTCTTAGAATATTTACTGATCTTTTGAGGCTCAGCTAAATTGCCATCCTCACCTTCCCAGTTCCCCCTTCTACTCCCAGATGTTAATATTCTTCCTTTTCTCAAATCACCTTGTACTTCCTTATTTATAGCTTTTATCTAAAAAGTCTAAAAATCAATAAATTTGGCATCTAGGAAAATGTAAACACATCGAGGGCAGGGATTATTTCATTTTTGTCTTTCTGTCTTTGTATCATCAGCATTTAGCACAGTGTCTTGCATACAACAGGTGCCTAATTAGTATTCGTCATGCTGAACTTCATGCAGTCCAACCCCCTCATTTTACAGATAAAAAAACACTCTAAAATGTAAGGAAACTTGGCCAAAGTCATATAGGTAGATAATAGCAGTTCCACTATTCAAACAGTCAGATGGAGTACAAGCTTGTAAATAGAGTACAGGCCTGAACTCAGGAAGATTCATTTTCCTGAGCTCAAACTTTGCCTCAGATACTCATTAGCTGTGTGAGCCTGGCCAAATCACTAAACAATGTTTGCCTCAGTTTCCTTATCTGTAAAATGAGCTGGAGAAGGAAATGGCAAACTGCTCTGCCAAGAAAACCCCAAATATATTTATGAAGACTTCAGACATGACTGAAAAACAACTGAACAACAAAAGCACATTTTTTTTTGGCTTTTGGTCCACTGTCACATCTCCAGCATGCTAGAAACAAAAGAAAGAATAAGAAGGCAGACTGAAGTGAAGATACCCAAAGGAGGAAGAAATAAGTCAAATAAAGGAAGGATATGAACTTGCATTCCAATGCTGTCACAATTGTGTAGTGGGAAAAAGCAAAGGATAAATAAAGGTAGATCTGGATTCAAATCCTGATGGTGATGTTTATTATTTGTGTTCCCGTGGGCAGGTCAGTTTAATACTCTTGAACCTCAGTTTCCTCATAAATTATGTTTTCTAAAAGCTGTTCTTCTGCCTCCCAATATTTTTTTGATGCTCTTTTTCTTATTTTCCTGGGAGTTCAGCATGAAAGATCTACTTTAAAGCTATCCTACCCCTCACCCCCTAGATTGCGTTGTAAAGTGGACAGTAACTGTTCTTCAACAAAGGAGAGAGAGAAAAAGAGCCTTGGGCTCCAATCTCCAAAGGCCAAACCCAGCTCTTCGGAGAGTCACACAAAATGTTGATCTGGAGAGAAGAACTGCTATTACTTTGGTGCAGTGATAAAGTCACAGTCTCTGGGCAGGATTTGGTTCTGTGCTTCAGCTGCTTAGCTATTAAATTTCCATATCCTCGGAGAAGGATCCTGTGGAGAAGGGGAAGGATCAAGTGAATATGAGTCTAACCTTCTTGGAAGAATAGAGCTATTGAGGCTACAGCAGCATAGCATGGACATGCACAGAAGGGATCACAGAAATTCTCTGAGCACAAGTCAGTAAAATGAGAGTCCAAAGGAGTTCTTGTCCAGCACCCCCCTCCATTTTATCTTCCTCTTTGAAAGGAATTGTGTACATCCTAAATAGAGAAGGAAGGATTTAGACACCACAGAGGCTGCTTCCTCTAGAAAAGGAATGCATGTCAGAACAAGCAGGTTGCTGAAAAGCATGGCAAGGAGATGCAAGAAAACATAAGGGAATTTATCCATCACTCTTCAAGCAATGATAGCACACCAGAAATGCCTCCCAATCCTTAATGAGAAGGAAAAAAAAAATTGACCTTCTCCCCTTTACAAAATAAGCCATCCCTTGCTTGCTTCTCTTTCCCATGCTGCTAGATCAAGAAGTAGGTGTGGTTTTTTGGCATGAATTTACAACAGGGAGAAACAAATTCCTGAGTTCCCTAATTCAGCAATGATGCATCAGTTTTCTGAGGCTTGAGTCATACTTTAACACTCTCTCTTTACTCCCATCTCTTCACAATTGGTTCATTCATTCAACAAGTATTAATGATAATAGCTAATGATGATATAGTACCTACTATGTACTCATTTGATCCTCACACTGAACCTAAGAGGAAAGTTCTATTATAATCTCTACTATACAGATGAGAAAACTGAGGCAAACAGATATTAAATGGCTTGCCCAGCTAGTAAATGTCTATGGCTGGTTTTGAACTCATATCTTCCTGACTTTGGGCTCAGTGTTCTATCAACCATACCAATGCTGAAGGCTAAAAAGAATTAAGGTCTCTGCCAGGAGTTTAGAATCAACAGAATGGTCCTAAGAATGGTGTCTTCAAAAGCCATTTATGTAAGCCTTCTTTAGTTCTGTCATGTGCAGTGTTCTGAAAACAAACATCCAGCTGACTGTATTTCTCAGCATTCATACATTTCCTCAGAGAAGGAAAATTTAAAAAAAAATCTAAAAAGCAAGTCATATCATTGGATGTTCCATTCCGTTCAATTCAATGGTTGGTTTTGAAAGGTGTTCCCTAATTTCAAGGCCCAACTCAGGTGCCACTTCCTCCTTAAAACCTTCCTTGATTAAAATGATCTCTTCCTTTTTACATTTCTCAAATAATTTTTTATATAGAAACTCTAGACCAATTTTTTATGTGTCATGGACCCTTCTAGCAGTCTGGTAAAATCTATGGAGTCTTGAGAATAATGTTTTTAAATACATAAAATAAAATATATAAGATTATCAAGTAAATCAGTTACATATAAAAATCATTTTCAAAAAAAAAAATTTAAGTGCATGGACCCCAGGTTAAGAACTACCTGGAAGGCTAATTTCAAAAAGGTCTGGAGAGAGACTTACATGAACTGATGCTAAGTAAAATGACTAGAACCAAGAGAATGTTGCACACAGCAACAAGATTATGCGGTGATCTATTGTAAAGGACTTGGCTCTTTTTAACAATGAGGTGATTCAGGGCAATTTCAATAGACTTGTGATGGAAAAAGCCATCTACATTCAGAAAGAGGACTTTGGGGACTGAATGTGGATCACAACATAGTATTTTCACCTTTTTTGTTGTTATTATTTGCTTGTATTTTTTTCTCATTTTTTCTCCTTTTGATCTAATTTTTCTTGTACAGCATGATAAAGGTAGAAATAAATTCAGAAGAACAGCACACGTTTAACTTACATTAGATTACTTGTTGTGTAGGGGAGGAGGGAAAGGAGGGAGAGAGAAAATTTTGGAACACAAGATTTTGCAAGGGTGAATGTTGAAAACTATCTTTGCATGTATTTTGAAAAATAAAAAGCTATTATTACTTTAAAAGAAAAGAATTAGGGCAATTAGATGGCACAGTGGAAGTCCATGAAGTCAGGAGGACCTGAGTTCAAATCTGGTTTCAGATACTTAATACTTCCCAGCTATGTGACTCTGGGCAAGTCATTTAACCCCAATTGCCTCAGCAAAACGAAGAAAAAGAAAGAAAAGAATTACCAGCAAGTTCTTTTTATGGTGGCAAGGAATTAGAAATTGAGGGGATGCCCATCAATTAAGAAATGGCTGAATAAGTTGTGGTATGTAATTATGATGGAAGTGAAAAGTAGGACACTTCCAGAAAAAAATCTGAGAAAACTTATATGAACTGATCCAAAGTGAAGTGAGCAGAACCGGAGAATCTTTAATACAATACCAGCACTATTGTACAATGATCACCTGTAAAAGACTTAGCTACTCTGATCAATGCAATGATTCAAGACAATTCCAAAGGACTCAAGCTAAAAAATGCCATCGACCTTCAGAGAGAGTTCACCATGAGCAGTTTGAAGCCTGTTTTTTTCCACTTTATTTTTGTTGCTTTTGTTTTTGTTTTTGTAATACAACTAATATGGAAATGTGCTTTGTATAATTGAAATCCTATTGTTTGTCTTCTCTTGTGGGTGGGAGAGGGGTAAGAAGGAGGGAGAGAACTTGAAATTCAAAAATTTTCGAATGAATTTTAAAAATAGATATTTTTCAAAAAGAGCCAAGTGCAAGTCGAGAGCTTTCCTTTGCATACTTCATACTTTCCTTATAATCCAGTTATTCTTGTACTTTCTTTGTGAGTTCCTCCTTGAGTATAAGCCTGAATAGTATCTATCTCTATTGTCCCAGTACCTCACACTTCAAGGAATTCAATTCCAGGATATTATTGATTTAGTTGCAGCTTACTTCATGACAAAGTCGCATGGGGTGCAACTTGCTGAACTAGGAAGCCAACTCAATAAGAAGGTGGCGCTGGGAGGTAAAGTGCAGGAACATCCCAACCATCCTGAATCCCCATTAAGTGATGTCTTCACCTGAGCCCAAAGGAGTGACTGTGGAGATATACACCCTCACTTAGTATGTGGGTTATTTTTTTTAAGTCTTCCAGTGGCCACAGGTCAAAGAGTTGTGGTTCCCTGAATGCTGGCCACCTTTCACTTCAAGGTGGCCAGAAATTCCTTCTCACGCCCACCCCACAAGGAAAGGGTGCCAAAAGCAAGTGCTGGTCTTGGCTTTGGAAACCAAGGTTCATTCCCTTCTGGCAATTGCAGCCCTGCATGCTTCCGGGTGTGAAGCATGACCTTGATTAACATTGGTGAAGTAATGGCTTTTGATATAAACCCTCTCAGCCTCCAGCTACATTGCGAAACTATCCCCAGAAGCATAAAACTGGTTCCCAGCAGCCAGATCAGGGAGGTTCTGACACCTCCCAAGCTAGGTTTACCATTCTGACAGACACACAAATCAAGTCTGTTTACAGAAATGTCTTCAGTGCCCGAGTGCAATTCTGTAGAACTCCTTGCCACCAAAGATTGGATGTCATCCACTTCAGAAAAAGATGCTGGGTTAACCTCTAAATGAATACATTGGTCCCCTAGAAAATTCTCCTCAAAGTCCTGAGGTTGGTGAACCTCTTCTACATCATGTTCTAATCTATAATGAGTAGTGTTTGAGTGAGATTCTAGGGAAAATGTAGAAAAGGAGGGTTCTCTTATGCAGAACATCTGTTGATCTTATAATCCAGTCAATAAGCATTTATCAAGTACCCACTATGGGCCAGATCCCATTCCAGGCACTGTGGATAAAGTACAAAGAATGAAAGAACAAGTAACTTACCTTCTACTTGGGGGAGATGGCATATATGTTTATAACTATCGCTATTGTTTCACTTGATATAAGGAACTTCCAGATGAGCTTTTACCAATTCAGACTAGTACCTTTTTCTGTAATTGACAGTGTTAAAGATTTACATAGAGCAATGAAAAATTAAATAACTTGCCCTAGTTGTCCTATCAGAGATGGGACCTGAATAATATTAAGAATATACAGAATAAATATAAGTCAGTTAAAAACAAAACATAAGGGAACCCTTTGCTAAGGATCTACTTTTGAGTCTAGAATTTAAATTGAGGTAACTACTTATAATGATAATCTAAACTTCAGCTTAGTTGTTACTTATAGTTATTAACTTATAGCTATGAAAGAGATATTAACCAAAGATATCACATTATTTGTAACTGATAGCAGATCTTTTTACTGCCTCAAGTTGACACATAAGTTTATAATAATAGTTTTTGTTCCTCTAGCACTTAAAGGTTTACAAAACATATTACTCAGAATAACTGTAAATTAGATTAAGTAGGTATTATTATCCCCACATTATAGATAAAGAAACTGAGGCTCATAGATGAATATCTTGCTCATGATCACACAGCTATTAAATATCAACACTAGAATTGAAATTAAGCATTCTCATTGCAAGTCCATGACTTTTTTCATCACTCTACCTCTAAAACCGTATAGAACCATATCAGAAATCATCTAGTCCAGGTCCTTCTTTATATAGGGAAGAATTGAAAACCACAAAGGTAAAGGGACTTTTGCAAAGACAGGGATAGGTAGGCACAATGAAAGCAAGGATCAGAGGTATGCTGATTAATGTTTATTTAACAAACAAATCCATGGAAGACTCAAAAAATGTACATACCATACATCTTTAAGTTTAATTTGAACTATTAACACTTTATCCATCACTTTCTTATGTATAGATGACCAATAAAATAATAAATTAAGCCCTGATTTGTAATTTGCTGATTTCTGAGACATAAATGCTCACATTGGAATTTAGTATTTGTCTTTCATGAGTTGATTTGAACTTACTTCTGGTTATTCTCCAGCTCTCCTGATTTCCAGAATAATGTTTCTTCCATTGACTCATACTACCCAGTGAATAGGCATGAAGAAATAAGAAGCTATCCAAAAAAATACACACCAGGTCAATAACAAATCAGAACTTTGGGACTCCTGACTCCCAAAAGTCACCAAAAAAAACCTTGTTTTCAAAGGGAAGGAGAAGAGAGAAGGGAATAAGAATTTATTAAGCTCCTACTATGTGCAGGGCATTGTGCCAAGGGCTTCACAAAAGAGACCAGAAATATCTCCCAAAGAGATACAGACTAGTTGGACCAGGGTCCTAACCCTCAAAGAGAAGGTAGAGCATTTAGCTAGATCAATATTCACGACTTCAAATGTGACTACTCCAAAGGAATTCCACCAACCCTGAGTTTAGCCTTAACTGACTGACTCATGATTGTAATATTCAAAGTTATCAGAACTGTAGCTCCCTCTAAAATAGGTATACTATTAAGAAACTTCATATCACTTTTATTACCTTATAATAAAATTGCCCAGGGTAGCCAGCTAGATACCTCAGTGTCCATACTACAGGGCCAAAAGTCAGGAAGACTTAATCCTATTTACTATGCAGTTCCTCATTTGTTTAAAAAAAAAAATGAGGTCACAAAAAGTGGTACAAGGGGGCAGCTAGGTGGTGAAGTGCTTGAAGTCAGGAGGACCTGAGTTCAAATCTAGTCTCAGACACTTAACATTCCCTAGCTGTGTGACCCTGGGCAAGTCACTTAACCTCAATTGCCTCAGCAAAAAAAGCAAAAAAAAAAAAAATGGGACAAGACTGAGCCAACTGAACAAATAAAACTGCACTACCCCTAACAGGTAGAGCCACCTGGAACCAATCTATTGTTTTCAGAGATCAGGAAACTAAGGAAGCCAAAATCCATGACAAGGCTGTTTCTTAGCACCAAAGAACTAGGAATTGTATTTACATTTTTAAATCAAGTTACAGTTTTTTTTTAGTATTTTATTTTTAAATGTAAACACCAATTTTAGTTCCTTAGATTTGATCCTTGGGACATAGTTTGTTGACTCAGTGGTTTCAGTAGAACTAGTTGCCTAAAGTTGCAGTTTTATCTCCCCAAACCAGTTCAAAGCATAACCATGAAATGGAATGTATTTGTGTTCTTCCATCCTTGTTGAATGGGTAAGTATATTCAATTGGTTTATATATAATCAATAAAACTTTTAGACAGATCAACTTAGTGAGAATCTTTGTCCCTTGAAATCTCAGACTTCATTAGCACACAGTGTCTTTGCAAAACCCTGCCTGTCTGATTCTAAACACCCAACATCCTGAAAGAACCTGCTATTCCCTCTTCTTCTCAATCCATCACAACACATTCAAAGATTATTTTTGGAATGGAACTCACTCAAGTTTTGCCATCCAATATTTCTTATTGAATCACAACTGAACTAAGCTATAGGCTAGGGGAGAATTGTTGTAATGTGTGTTATTCACATACAGGTAACTGAAAATAGCCTATTTTAACTGCCCAAGCATAGATATGTGGTAGATTAAAATATGAATGGTGATGGACTAAAAAAAAAAAAAAGATTCAAAGATTGACAGACTGTATTTTATTAGAAAGTCCACGCCTACATCACATAGACCAGGTTTTGCCAGTCCTTTCTTCACAGATGTTTAGCAAATACCAACAAAGCCTTTCTTTAACTAAGAAAGATCTGCATTATCTCCACTGGAATAGAAAAAGAGGTTTAAATACTGAGGAGATGGGTGACTAAGTAACAAGTAATAAGAGCTAAAAAGTGCTTAGGGCTTCCTTTATCATGGAACACCTTGTATCAAGCTCATCTTCCCTACCACAGCTTAACTTTATTCCTTTGTGGTCTTTTGGGAACAGAGAGCAACCCACTCACATTCATATAGCCCTGTGAGTCTTACCAAGCATTTTCTTCACAATAATCAGGGCAATGGCAGTATAAATATCATTTATTACCCCCATTTCACAGATAAAACTAGGTGGTTTGCCCCAGATCAGTATCAGAGTCTGAACACGAGAACAAGCCCAGTCTTCTAAATCTAAATCCCATGATCTATACCAAAGCATTGAACTTACAGCCTATGTGGTCCCAAATGTTCCTGAGTGCAGCTAAAACCAGATCAAAATGCAATTGGGAAATATTTAACAAAGTCAATAAAATATAGATAATGTTACTATGTGGTTAACTAAACCAATATACAATTCACAGGAATCCTCATTGAGGGGTAGGGTGGGGCTAGTGGTCCCTGTTTTTATTTTAATTTAAAACCACTGCTTTATACAACAAAGTCACTCATATCTCTGAGAATCCAGATATTTTTTATAGATTTTTAAAAAATATTTTCGTATTTATACAAATATATGTATTAATATTTTTAATATTAAAGAGATGCTCATACTTCCTGTGGGTTATCAATGCAATATGCATTTCAGTACCTCAAGGGGCAGCTAGGTGGCACAGTGGAGAGAGTATCAGGTGTGAAGACTCCTTCCTAAGTTTAAATATGACCTCAGACATTTATTAGCTGTGATACCTTGGACAAGTCACTTGCTTCGGTTTCTCATCTATAAAACGAGCTGAGAAGGAAATGGCAAATCACTCTAAGATCTTGGCCAAGAAAACCCCAAATGAAATTACAAAGAGTCAAATGTGACTAAATAATAATTTTACCCCATTCTTCTAGAAATAACCATTACTTGATCATTTATTCATTCATTCATCTTGGTTATTATCTACCAGTATCTTGGGCGAATCTTTCTTCCCTTTACTCCCTCATGTAAACTCATAGTCTTTCTAGATGACCCAAAATTTCCTGAAATTATATGGACTACACATAGACATTAATGATTTTATTGTGTTTTTATCAGGTCAGTACAGAAATACTCCTAACCAGTACCACAAATGCAATTGGGGTGTTGCTTCCTAACAATCAATCAGTCAGCATTTATTACCTGCCTATTATGTGCCAAGCCCTGTATTAGGCACTAGAAATACAAAGACAAAAATGAGCCATCCTTACTTTCAAAGAGATTACAGGTGTGTATACATACATAATTATGTGTATACATGCATATATATGTATATGTATGTATGCATTGTTGCTATTGTTCTGTGAGTCAATCATGTCCAACTCTTTGTGACCCCATGGACCATCCTGTTCATGGGATTTTTTAAGCAAAGATACTGTAGTTTGCCATTTCCTTCCCCAATCAAGGCAAATAGGATTAAGTGACTTGCCTAGAGTCACACAGCTAATAAGTGTCTGAGATGAGATTTGAACTAGTCTTCCTTGCTCCAGGTCCAGCACTCTCCCTACTAAACTATCTAGCTGCTACATACATACATACATTCATGCATATACACATACATGTATATGTATATACATATACATATATACATATACAACATTCCACAAATATTTTTGGCCGCCAAATAGAACAGTGAAGAGAGTGTAAAATTTGGAGTTAGGAAGACTAAAAATTCAAATCCTGCTACTTATTTTTACTAGCTTTGTGCCCCTTGGCAAGGTATGTTAATCTCATTCAGCTTCAGTTTTCTCATCTGTAGAATGGAGATAATAATAGCCTCTATCTTACTGAGTTGTGAAGATCAAGTGAGATAACATATCTTTGCAAACCTTAATGTGCTCTGTAAATGCCAGTTATTATTATTGAATTATATATAAATGAAACATGAGGTAATTTCTTGGGGAAGACACCAGTAGTGGGGGATTAGAAATGCTTCTTATAGAAGTTGTGCTTCTAGCTTTGGCTCCACCCCCAGCAAAGCTAAATAAGTTATAGGATCATAGAATCATAAAATGATAGCATTAGAATGGACCCTAGACATCTTCTAGTGCAGAGCTTCTTCACCTTTTCTATGTCAGGGGCTCCTGTGACAAACTGATGAAACCTGTAAGCCCCTTCTCATAATAATATTTTTAAATGCATAAAATATGATACATGGGATTACAAAGGAAACTAATAATATTGAGATGCTATTATATAGTTCATGGACCTCAGGTTATAAACTCCCCATCTAATCTAACTCTTGTAGATGGTGATCTCCTGAATATTCCATGTAATAGGAACAAAGAAGGAATAATGTCCACAGTATATAATCAGAGGCCAGAAGTTTCAGCATCCTCCCCTGGTATCCTCAATCCTGTTGTCACTGTGGTACATATTCCTGAAGCCTCCTTCTCCACTAGTCCAGGAGCTTCAGCCACTGAGCTCCCAGTTTGCATTTTGGTCCTGAGGACAGGATGGAGGGTTACCTGGGGATAACCTGTCTGAGCTCATCTGTTGCTAGGCAGAGCTGCTGTCTCTGAGACAACCTGACTCCTAAGGAGCTGGGAACAAAGAAAGGCAGGTTCAGTTTCCAGCCTAGGAAAGCAGATCATGGGCCTGCAGATAGGCAGTCTCTACCCTCCACCCCTCTTGCATTCAGACTGGAATTCTTTTACCTTTCTGTGACATCTATATTTGACACCTGTCACTCTTTTTAAAACAGGAGACTGAATCCCAGACTGATCACTTCGTTATCCAAATAGTAGAAGTTCCTTTCACTGACCTTTCCTATTCCCTCCTTTCAACTAATGCCAGCCCATCTCACAGTCCATCCTTTTGTGCCCTTCTCCTCCACCTCCATATTCTACTGTTGTATCCTCTGGACTTTATACTTCAGTGCTGCCCATGGCCCTCTGATTAGTGGATTGTATTTTCAAATGTCCATTTAATAAGGAGGCTCTGGACAATTATTTCATTTCCCACCTTGCTTCACTACTCTTGGACTTCATCACCATGACCCAGCCTGCACCACCCCCAATCCTCCCTTACCCAAATACATTTTTTTCAGTTTTCTTTTCTATGTTATCTTCCCTGTTAGAATGTAAATTCCTTAAGGGGAGAGATTTTCTGTTTTGTATCTGTATGCCCCAGTATTTAATACAGTGCCTATCACATAGGAGATAATAAATGTGTATTGACTAACTAGAACCCTATTAACAAATTGCTCTTTGTATTCAATAAAGGCCTTTCCCCACCTCCAAATTGCGTTGCATTTACTCACGTATTTACTCATATGTGTAATATAGTTCTAGCCAAAAAATGTAAATTTCATGTGGGGAAGCACAAATTTCTTTTATCTTTATATTCTCAGAGTCTAGCACAGTACATGGCATATAGTAGGACCTTAATAAATGCTTGCTGAATTGTATTGTCCATCAGCTGGGTAAGATTGAGAATGGTGAGTATGGTAACAGTACAAATGGTCCAAAAAGATTGTCAGTGTGTTAGCCCCCAATCCAATAGTAAGGCAGATAATCACGAGCTTTGCCGTTAGGACATAAGACAACTCCTAACTGATCTGAGAGTTTCTGAAAATCTGATGTTTCAGGGTGACAGCAAGGCAATAACCCCAGACAGCTTGTATATTTGTAATTATAAGTCTCTGATAGGCTGGAATAACTACATATAGTATGTCTGCCCATAGCTAATTATATTTACTTTTTTAAATGAGGAAGGGGGTTACTTTCTGAAGATGAGTCAGAAACAAAAGTTCTCCATTGTTGTGAAAACAGAAAAATATCTCCTGAGGGTGTATTAATACACCAGTGTCAGGGCACAACAATGGAAAAACTGATTGCTGAGCCAACCAAGCCCCCATAAATACCTAATGATATCTCTTCTGGCCCAGATTTTCTACAAGCCAGTGCCTGAACTGCATACCAAACCACAATCAATAGGAAAGGATCTCTCCCTTTTGGACTAAGCCAGTATTTAAGAGCCTGGCTAAGCATCCTATTCCTGCTAATACAGGAGGATTCAGCATCTGCTGTTACATTAATTGAAAGGCAGCGTTCCAGCTGAAACTCAGAAAAGGTTTTTCCTTCATCAAAGGCAAAGAATGTGGACCAGATGGCTTTAAATGAATAGACTTCATCAATAGCTATATCACCAATACGATTCTCAACAACAATAATAACAACAGTAAGTAATTCCACTGTATAAAATAAAGGAGCACAGAAATAAATAATAATAATCATATTTCCCATGACAGGGAAATAATCTTCATATTGACAAGTAACTAGTGGTCTATCCCTTCACTAAGCCCCAAGCTCATCAAGACTGAGTTTTAATATCACATGTAAGCATATATATATTCTCCTCCATATGCATTTTTATGCCTATTTAAATTACATTATGAGAGACAGCATTGAAAAGTGGATACAGAACTGACCTCAAAGTCAGGAGAGGCTAGATTCAAGTCTCACCTCTGACACACACTTGCTGTGTGTTCCTTAGCAAATCACTGACCTGTCAGTGTAGTCATAGCTTCCCTTCCTTTCCTAGGAATTGTCTATTCCCATAAAATCACAGGTGCAATCCCTTTCCATGTATATTACATGCAGTTATTTTGTATGCCCATGCACAAGTATTTGTTTCAAGCTGTCTCGGCTGGTCTGCCTTCCTCCTTATGCTATGAGAGACAACTCCCAGCAAGACCATATCATTCATCCAACTCCTCCCTCCTCCCAGGATGTGCTGTCATGGATTTAAAAGCAAAAAGAATGACACAAGTGAGGGTGGGAAACAAACCAATGAGTGAGAGTTTCAAAAAAAATGAATGTTCAGAACTGGTTTTCCAAAAGTTCTTTCTTTTTTTAAAACCATACTTGTTTTGTTTTGTTTTGTTTTTCCAGGAAAGCTGAACTGTTTTTGGAAAGGGGGAAGAAAAGAAAAATATGTATCCATTTCCTGAGTCTTTTAAATAGTTCTCTGCAGACTGAGTATAGATAGTTAGGGAGGTCCTAGGAGGAGGGCGAGCTATCAGGTACGCCACACATTTGGAATGAAAATTGGAGCTGGTCCATCACATATGCTTTTTACAGGACATCTGTAGAAAAACTGGCTTCCACATGAAGGCTGGCTGAAGGGCTCTAAGGGTGGATTGGCTTTTGTGTTTCCCCAAGAAAATGTTCTAAGGCTGGTTGTTCAGGTTGGTCTCCCTGTTTATCCTTGCAGGACTCCAATATACTGAATTAAGTAGTTCATTTGAGAAGGTGTGAAAGAGAGCAGTGTTACTAATGACTAGGGTTCCAGGTGGAGCCCTATTCTTAAATCAAGAATACTTTGGAGGATTCCCAAACAGGAAAGGGGAAGAAAGAAGGCAGGGAGAAAAAACAAGATCTCAAAGACCAGACTGCTTGAGACTTAAGATAGGGACTGATGGTATCCACTATCAAAGGATGAGGGAGGGCAATGGGAAGTAGGGGAAGGTAAGGAACACTATTACCTGTGAGGTCAGCTATGGGACAATAAATGCTGTGCTTGCATTGCATCTGCTTCATTGTGAGGTATGGAAGGAATATCCACCCACTTGACAGATGGGAAGTTGGTGATTAACATGTGAAGTACCTTCTTCAGAGGCACCTGACAAGTTTTGCCTATTAGTCCCTACTGTACATCCTTCATCATAAAATAAAGCACTGACATGTTTTCTATGCCCATGACCCAGGTATAAGGAGCCTAATGCAACCCCCACATGGCTTTGAGCTAGCCCCATCACACCTCAAACAGAATTAAGGAAAAAATAAGAAGAATAAAAAGAAAGTGTGAGAAACAAGGAGAAAAGGAGAAGAAATGGAATGAAAGTTTACCTTAGAGGAAGTGTTTAATTTTTTTTTGTTATGGACAATCTGGTAAAGCTTGGACCCCCTTCTCAAAATAATGTTTTCAAATGAATAAAATAAAATATGTATGATTACAAAGGAAATCAAAGGTTAATGAAACTAAAGATATGATTTTTTTCCCCATTCAAGTTCATGCACCTCCTGGAATCTACCCACAGACCATTTGAAAGTCCATGGACCACAGATTAAGAACTCTAGTCTAAATTCACTGGACAGTGCCAATCATTTCTAAGAGAGCCATTGAAAGAAGAAATCCATTATTTTGAAATACAGTTATATAATTTTTTTTTGGCTGAGATGATTGGGGTTAAGTGACTTGCCCAGAATCACACAGCTAGGAAGTGTTAAGTGTCTGAGACCAGATTTGAACTCAGGTCCTCCTGACTTCAGGGCTAGTGCTCTATCCACTGCACCACTTAGCTGCCCCAATTCTTTCTTTTAAAGTAATAATAGCTTTTTATTTTTCAAAATACATGCAAAGATAGTTTTCAACGTTCACCCTTGCAAAATCTCGTGTTCCAAATTTTTCTCTCTCCCTTCTTTCCCTCCTCTCCTACACAGTAAGTAATCTAATATGTTAAACATGTGCCTAGCTCCCCCCAGTTATCCACATTTTTTGAAGCAAGTACATAGGCTTCAAGTTAGGAAAGCCTGTCCTAGGCAGGTTAAATTTGATATGTTTCTCTACTTCAACAGACCTCTCAATATTTAACAGTACAGATATACTAATTAACAAGCATATTTTAACTAATACCCAGATTTTCAAACCTCAACTTAGCTATTAACTAAATATGGGACCCCCAGCACACCTCTTTACCTCTCTGTAATTCATTTTCTTCATGAAAAAAAAATATTTACATGTATTGCTCTTTCCCTGGATCATGATCAATCAATAAATGAAAGAAGCATTCATTATATGTCTACTAAAGGCCAACTAACTAGATTTATGTACTAGGGATTAAAAAGTCAAAAATGAAATAATCCTTGCTCTCAGTGAGTTTACACTCTAGTGGAGAAGACAACATGTATATTTTTTATAAGATAAATATAAGATAGTTTAGGAATCAAGAGAAATGATCAGAGGGATTTGTGATGAAGACTGATAGGCAAATGACACTGGAGAAAGCAACTTATCTGTCAAAGTTATTTGTAAAATCAAAGAGTTGAAGCAGGTATTCACTTCCAGCTCTAGCAATCCATGATTTGACAGATACAGTTGAAAACATTGTGGGGCAGAGGTGAATGTATATTGACTCCAGAAGGCACCCTGGAATTTGCCCTATTGTAAAAAAAAGAAATAAAGAAAAATTTTCCAGATCATCCAAGTCGATGTGTGCTACTAATGACAGTCTCCTTGATTCTAATTTTCATAGTTCTAGGAATAGGGAGGCCAGATATTCACTGAATATTCCTCACTGAAGGAAAGCCAGCATGGAAATGAACAACTAACATTTAGCCTACTTACAGACTTATGGAAGTAAGCAAAACTTACCCAAATTCACTTCTGCTCTGTATTGCCCCTGGAAAATCAAACAATATCATCCAATCTGATGAGTATTTATTAACTCACTACTGTGCACCTCTGGTGATTGAGAATTGACCTCCCCCTCAGAAGAACTGGAATCTGCTAGAATCCAGGCTCTGACAACAGACTGGCTATGTGACCCTGGGCAAACCATTTAATTTCTTCTGAGTGACCTACTAACTCCCTAAGACTCATAAGTTGCAAAATAAGTGCAAATGCATGTTTACTCTATTCTATATTGGATTTCTTGCTAACTAGGGGAAGGGAAATAAGGGGAGAGAGGGAGAAAAATTTGGAACACAAAGTTTCGCAAAAGTAAATGTGGAAAACTATCTTTGCATGTATCAGGGGGAAGCTATTAAAGAGGGGGGAAAAGTACAAATCTGCATTTCTTATGAGAGTTCCTTAAACCAATGAAATCAAAAGCCTAATCTTAATGGGACTATTATGGTATAATGCTAAATTCTGAGGTTACAAAGACAAAAGTGAAAACATATTCTACTGCAGAGAAAAACGTGTTCTATGTTCATAGAGAAATTTTTAAAGGCAGTATGGTGTCATGGATAGAATACTTAATATGGAATTGCTATTACACGTTCAAATCCTTCCTCAGACACTTTTTTATTTGTAAAATGAGGTAATTGGATTCAGACTTTAGAGGCATTAAAATCTGACTCTGAAATTGTAATCTTAATTTGGAAGGGTACAAAAATACTAACAATTTGGGGTTTGAGGGGAAAGTCTTCATGGAGGAGATGGCAGATGATCTGAGCTTGAATGGGGCCATAGATTCCAAAAGAAACGGGCTAAGGAGAGAGAACAGATTAAAAGGATTATCTACTAAGACCACATCCTGCCCCTAATTTATACGAAATGCTAAAATTTGATCCATCTCCTCTTTCCATTTGGACAGATGGAGACCTGTTCATCTCAGTTATAAATAACTGTCCCTCTCCCAGAGTCTCAGGGTCCACCAGCAGGACCTGGTCTACATGTCTGTAACACACATGATGGAGATTCCACAAATAGACAGACAGACCCAGACCACAGAGCTTGACCAAGTGAGGAAAGGTTTTCTCCCCATCTCAACTTCCTCCAAGGACTATTTGACTACAGCAGATCATATGACTTTGTTCTTGGAGTTACATTTTAACTGAAAAAGTTTAACAACAACTATGACTTATGGCCTTCTAAAATTGGCAGCAGAAAAATGAGCTGAGGAAGTAATGGAAAAAAACCACAAGTGAAGGCGCTCCGTGTTGTGCACAATTTCTGGGCACTTTTTTCTTTCCAATCCTGTGTGTGTGTGTGTGTCTCAGATGGTGGAAAATATTTTCCAGATACAGTCCTGGCCTTCCCGAGTGCATATTTATGCCAAGTTTATAAAAAGCAGCTGCAGACAGGGTTGACTGAAAGGATTACTCTGCTGTCTGCCTTCCAGAAGGTGCTTCAGTTCACACCCTATCACCAAGACTCAGACTTATTTCTGAAAACCCTGTAACTTTCACACAGCACACCCAAAAAGGAGGACAAACCTTCAATTCAGTGATTAAGAAAAATGGACGCTCCTTCCTAGTCTAAACCTTCATCTCACACTTTGGATTTGCAAAGTGCTTTGGTGACATTTAGTATTATTACTAACAGGAGTCATTCAAAATGCTCCCTCAGGAAAAAAAAAAAGAGTATTTTGAGATCCATGTCACAGATCCAGGGAGCAGCATGGTAGGGTAATGCAGTTTTATGTATGTGCTCACCTACTATGCCTTTGGGAGTGCCTGAGTAAGAATGGCCCTTCAGGTTAGAAACGGTCAGTAAGACTTGCCTTCTCTCCATGTACAAATTCTGAGACTAGCAAAAAAGACCTTTGCATTGGTCCAAGGCTGTCCGTTTTTTTCCCCCAAGATCCCATTGATCCCTTACTTCCCACCCAAAATTAGGCCTCTGCTTAAGCACTGTGTTATATCATCACTGCCCAACCTTCTGATGTTCTGGGAATTCCCAACCAGCCATAAACTCCTGAGCCATGAGGCTGACTCTCTCCCTAGCTTCCTGGCTAGCTTAGGTCTGAGTTTCCACTGCTCTTCCTATGTTTTCCCTCCTGCCAGAGCAAAATTAAAATAATAATAACCTCCCTGGTAGCGCTTTGGAGGAGGGGAGTGGGGATGACTAAGTAGTTAATGCTGGGAAGGTGCTTTGAAGATGAAAAGCCCTGGGTATTACTCATGGAGTGGAAAGGAGCAAGGAGCCTGGGATTGAGTCAGCAAAAGAATGACCTCCCACCAGCAAACAGGCTGGCACAGCTGAGGTCTCAAATGGGTTAGCTGGTCAAGGCTATTAGTTCAAGTGTACCAAGAGCATCTATCACAGCAAAACCAAAAGGAAGGGTTGTCGTGGGAGGGCTCTGGTATGTGACAGATTAGGGGGTTTGGAACCACAAGTTACAGTCCAAGCCTTAGAATAACCCTGCCAAGAAGGCGGCCTTACTTTAGGAGTATCAGTCAAGACAATATTTCCTGGCAATTGTTTGGGAAAATGCTTTTCTCACATCTAATTGTTCCTAGGAGACAGCATTCTCTCCATCTTCAGGAAGGAGGGAGGCTGAAAGCCCAGAGAAGCTAGCTTTGGCATTGGGGAAGAAAGGGAGATAGAGGAGGAGATGGAGGGGGGAGTTGAAACATGTGGATGAGTGCTGAAGGACCTCCAAGACCTGAGCGCTCTCATTTTCTCTAATATTTTACTCTCTACCCCACGGCCCTTATCTACAGAAAGAAAACAGCCTCAGCAGAAGCTGCAGTGAAAAAAAAAAACCAGCCCGAGATCCTCACATAGAAAAGAAGGGTGTTTGCTTGTTGTTGTTGTTGCTGGGTTTTTTTGAGATCTACACCCCTTGCACCCTTGACCAAAAATAGGGGACTTTCACAGCAGCTGCAGCTGGAGAGACAGGAATAAAAGGGCAGGACGCCTTTCCTCTCCCCCCACTGTGTTGCCAAGATGCTTTTCTCAGAGACCTTTTTTCTAGCCCTCTCCCAAGCTCCTTCTCCATATTCCTTCAATTCCTGCTGTTGTCCCCTCTCTCAATGATTCCCCTGCACTTTATCCCTTTGCTCTCCTCCTCATTCATTTTTTTCTTCCTTCCTTCATCTTTACTCAACATAACATCAACAACAAAAAATGCTGCATATGCATAAATGCATCCCCTGACTTTCTCTTCTAGGAAGCCCACCCCTTCTAGACCTTTTTCAGATCATGTTTATCACCATTCTGTGGGCCTAGAAACCCCTGGGAACCTCTGAGAATGAAGATCATCAGGATAATAACAGAGGCTAGGGCCAGAATCAAAAATGAACAAGCAGGAGGGGGAAGAGGAGGTCTGAAGCAAGACATGAGTTGCAAAAAACATAACAGCTGTACCAGGCTAGGAAATGATTTTGTTCTATTCTGTTTTCAAGAAGGTGGGTGGAATCAGTGGTTTGGAGAGGATTAGAACAGAAGAAGGAGAAGGGGGGAAAAAATCTCCAAAAAATTGCAGGGGAACAGAGTTCTTGTCTCTAGTTATAAGAGTGCCATCTAATGGTGTTGGACATGGGTGCAGCTTTAAGTCCAAACAGAAAAGACTATTTCTGTGAGGCTGCAGACAGTGATGAGTAACTGAGGTTATTCCACTCAGTGATATGCTAACCATAGGCACTGGAAAAACTATGGCCTATCTCTGACAAGTAGATATGTCAGCTTCCTCTAAAAAATACCTGTAAGAGTAAAGGAGTGAGGAGTAAAGAGGGAGTAGAGAGTTGAAAAATATATATATACTATTTTTTAAAAGAAAGGAAAATAATTTTTTCTCCTCCCCTTAAAGTTCCTATCCTAGAGTGCTTGTTGAGAGGAAATGAGGTCAACAATATCTAGGGGAATCAATATTTGGTTGGAGGGGAAGAGGGAGGTACATTTAGGTGCTGAAATAAAAAGGACCACAAGCAAACAGACCAATGATATCATCAGTATAGGAAGTTCCTGTCATGGAAATCCTACTAAAGGAGGTCAAGAATTACTCTACAATCCATAGTTTTAATACAGTTTTAGAATCTACTTGAACCCAGATCTTTTTAATTCTGAGGCCAGATGTCTATCATGCTGTGCTATCTCTCTAAAGTAGGATCTACCCATATTGCCAATCAGTTGTTTTCAGTCACATCTGAGTCTTTGTTTCTCCATTTGAATTTTCCTTGGCAGAGATACTGGGGTGGTTTGCCATTCCCTTCTCCAGCTCCTATTACAGAAAAGGAAACTGAGGCAAACAGGGTTAACTGACTTGATAGTGTCTGAAGTCAGGTTTGAACTCAGCAAGATGAGTCTCCCTGACCCCAGGCTCCCCATCAACTAGCTGCCCAAGAATCTTCCTATACATTTTACCATATAAATCCCCTTTTCACTCCACAAACAGGGCAAATATAAGCACCAGCACTAATGTAGAATTGCCAGGGCCAACCTAGAGCTGATTCACTTATTTCTGTGTACTCTGCTTTTGCAAATGACCGATCTCTATCACTTCCAAGTTCTAGCTTTGACAACAGGTGAGAAAACAAGAAGGGGCTTGACTAGTGAGTATTTATGAATGTTACCTTTGCTCACACAAGCTTATCAGAATTGTCCTAGTAACCTTTGAGATGCATAATGATCTCTGACTGTATCTGTGTTGTATTATACATAAGAACATATTGGGTGAAAAGTTGCTGTTGTTCAATCAGTTTGGTCTATAAGGTATCAAATGATAAATAAGTAAATAGAATGAGTTTTTCACTAAATCATCTGAATTATTACTTTGAGCCCTGTATGGACAAATCATAATGAATCTGACTGATTCCTATGACATCCAACATAGACCATGATAAGGGATGTCAGAACTAGGTGGAAGATGAAGAGAAGATACTTTAGAGTTGATGTCAGGGGAAACTTCCAAATAGTTAGAGAGCTGTCCAAATGCAGAATGGATTGCTTCAAGAATTTGCAACATTCTGCTAACTAGAAGTTCTCAAGCTGCATCTGACTGACCAATTGTTGGGGAAACGATAGAGAGGATTTCTGCTTAGGTATGGATAAGATTTCTTGAGATTCTATAATTCAGTGTTAAGATTGTAGTTACTTCTGAGATCTGTGTTTGTTCCTAACTCATTATATTCATGCTGCTCACCATGCAAAACAGAGAACTAGACTCAGAAATAAAGATAAGTAGGCTTCAGGAAAAGGGAATTCCAGAGTGTTTATTAGAATCCAATCACAAAGGACAAATGCTGGTGAATCTAGGCTTATTAGGTCTGATGTTCATTTCCCTTGTACTTGTCAGACTGAGAGAGAGAATAGTATACCAGCTTTCTGAAAGTGCATTTCATCTTCTCAATAAGAAAAATCACTATTTGGCCAAAGCAAACTAGACATGAAGTTCTTATGAAAACAGGACTAAGATTTATGCCATATCACATAACAAGGAATAGAACAAAGCAATTTTTATAGCCAAAAGCAAACTTTTCTAGTTTGTTTTTTAAATATGCTCTGTTTAGACCTAAAAATCTCAAGTCCTATTTTTGAACATCTAAAAGATAAAAAGAAGGAATGGATAAATGGAAGTTATTTGCCCCAGAAGATGAATACATTGGCAGGTGTAATGGAAAGAGCAGTGGAGTTGATGTTAGAATACTTGATTTTGAAAAACCAGACTATGTTCAGAAGATGGTAACCAGAATGGCAGTGGCTTGGGCACTAAGCCACCATTTAAGGAAGCAGGGATGTTTAGCTAAAAAGAAGACTAGAGGTGAGGGGTGGGGAAGAGGATGGGACAGGATGTGATCAGTGCCTTCAAGTATTTAAAGAGTTGTCAAAAGGAAAAAAAAAAGATTGTATTTGTTCTTCTTGGTCCCTGAAAATAAAACTAGGAGCAAATTTTCATAACTTGGAGAAAAAAATTCCTAACAGGGGCAGCTAGGTGGCGCAGTGGATAGAGCACCAGCCCTAAAGTCAGGAGGACCTGGGTTCAAATCTGATCTCAGACACTTAACATTCTCTAGCTGTGTGACCCTGGGCAAGTCACTTAACCTCAATTGCCTCAGCAAAAAGCAAAAAAAAAAAAAAAATTCCTAACAAAAGAGGAAAATACTCTCAGAGGAGGTAATAGGTTCCTCATTACTGCAGATTTTCAGATGGAGATGGATGGCTTGTTAGGAATGGTGTACAGACAATTCCTATCAGGTATTGAGTGAAACAGATAAGTCCAACTCTGATATTCTAAAGTGCAGTAGAGAACCTAAGTTCAAAATGGGCCTTAGTCCCTATATCTGTCAAATGGATAAGAAGAGTCAGGTTAAATGAGTTCTAAGGGTTCTTCCAGTCTTAAGTTCTAGAAAGCATTCACTGTAATGATCTAAAATTAAACCTCACATTAGTTTAGGGGAAAAGGAGTTCCTCAAGGTACAATTAAAAAGAAAGGAATTTAATGGCAGCAATTCCCCCAGCCCACGTTCTTAGCACATGGTTCAGAAGCTTAACCTTAGTCTTCACAGGAACCTTCCTTCCAAAGGTATGGAGTACTTCTCCATCTCCTTCCTGAAGCAAGCCCTCCCTCCTTCCGCATGATGGGATTCTCTGCATTCCAAAATCAGGCAAACAACAAAGGCAGTGTTTGTGTCATCTGAGAACAAGCTTGGAAACTTCTAAATGTCAAGATGAATGATGTGGAAAGAACTGTGGGAGAGCCAAAGAAGCAGCAACATAGCTGAGAAAATGGAAAGGCAAGGGGTGAAACCTAAGAGACTACTGGTTAACAAGTCTATGGGACCCAAAAGTCTTTTAATATAGGGGATACTCAGAAGCAGAAAGACATCTTGAGCTGTCATGAAAATCAGTGATGCAGCAAAAATGTGAAGATTAATGTGGTCCCAGCGGGGAAAGCTGGGGCTCCTGCTATTGATTTTATTGAGAATCTACAGTCAGAAGAAGGACCAGCTGATATGCAGCAGAATGTCACAGTGCACTAAATGTTATCATCCAATCATAGTGAAATTTCCTGAGGCTCTGCTAGTAAAGGGAACACCAAGTATGATATGAAAAGACACAGAGTCTCAATCACAGCAAAGTGTCTCTAAAGAACCAGGAAATGATCCATCTTGAACCCCAAATTGTCGTTTTCTTGCCTATTTAACATTATTTTCTCCATAAGAGGAGTAGAAAGAACATTCTGGTATTTCAAATTTGGAATGTTACACAACATTCTACTATGGGTAGAAAGAATATTCTGGCACCTCAGATTTGGAATATTACATAATACTGGATTGAGAGCCAAGAGATCACGGGTTCTATTCCATGATCTGCCACTAATTCACCATCTGAACTTGGGCAAGTCATTTTTCCTCTGTAAAATTCAGTTTCTTCATCTATAAATAAGGGAGTTTGATTGGGTAATTTTGAAGGTCACTTTCGGTTCTAAGTATTATATTTCTTTAAAATAGCCTTGGTATCCTACTCCAAGGCTCTCTAAACTACTGCACAAAGCCATAATAAGCAATTGTTGTGTTCATGACAAACAGCATAAAATGCATTTTTAAATCAACTTTTTAAAGACAAATTCACTTGTGGAGCCATAGATGCAGGGAGGGAGGAAATCTGATATATGATATCTTCCTATTTTAACTAATTTCTATGTTGCTCAAGCACTACAAACGTTTTCATCACCCTCTAAATTTTGGCACTTAGAGACAAAGTTTCAGTTGTCCCATCATTGTTTCTACACTGCTACTGTGCACTTTATGCCAGAACTCTAAAAATCTCAAGTAACAATGACTTATCTCCTGGGAAGGTCATTCATTCATGCTAATATTTTTTGAATTGCCAATTATCTTAAAATATGTCACATATGATATATTTACATATGTGCATATAAAATGCCTACATATATATGTATGTATATATATGATAACTTCTTCCATCTTAAAGTATGGCAACAAATGGAACTGCAACCAAATTTGGAGATAAATTGGGAAGCTCAGCTCTGGAGCAACTTAGTGTCAATCTATTCCAAGGGTAAAATGCACTGAGAGTAAATGATATGTGTGACATATTCAACACTGCCAGATTTTTGATCTAGAATTCTTGACCTTATGTTCCCAAAGGTTCAGAGATATTATAACCACCACAACATGGTGATATTTAATTAAATTGAGACCATTCACAATTCCCTTTTAAGTCATAAAGTCTTGGTTTCTTTGTAGCATCACACCAAAGGTTCAAGCAAGCACAAAAAAGAAAAACTAATCAGAAGTAATTCAGTATAGAACATTTGCATTCCTTTCAGATGCATTTGTACAGAGAAATGATGGTCAAACAATAATAGTGCATACATGGGTGGGAACATAGTTTATGGGACAACTACAATTCTCTGGTGGTCTCATAGGTCTCACAGCTGCCTGACAAGCCAATGAAATTGAGGCAGTTTGCAAGACTCCAACCAATCCCAATAATTGTACCATTCAGATGTGGTTAAAGGAAGCTCCCAGTTCTGTGGCAAAGACAATCACAATCATATGTCTTGAAGTACTACAAAGCAGACAACTATTAAGAAATAGCTATCTGGGAAGACCAGAGGTTTTTGATTTTTAAGGGAAATTCAATTGATCAAGATTGGAAGAAGGGAAGCTGGAGACCTCAAGAAGAGACTTTGGACCCCAAATGTACTAAAAAGATCCCCTCCAAGAGAAAGAGCTTGCCTTGGGTACAAACAGCTAGAGGAAGAAGCATCCCATTTCATAGCTTCTTTTTTAAATTAATTATTCAAATAGTCAACAAACATTTATCAAGCACCTGTGATAGGCACAAGTGCTAAAATCAGTTGTTTTTACTTCCTGAAGGCATGTGCTAGCTATGCCCTCTAAATTCTGATACCCAACACTAAATTCTGGTCATACAACTCTGTTCATGGTATTGGTTTATGAGTTATTTCAATCCATCCTGTCAGGAGGGAACCAGGAAAGAAGAATGAAGAAGGAAAAAGTCTAAGTTCAAAACTAAGACTTATTCAGAAATTCATCAATTACAAAGAAAAGGAAGATTCCATCCTGTGACTTCTCAAATGACAAATAAACTTCCAGTCGCCACTTCATGTTTCCCATGGAAATAACTTATTATTTGATTATCCTCCACGTTACTTCATAATAAAGAACAGAATAAAGGTTGGTAAAAGGTGAAACTGATAAAAGTTTGAAAGTGCTAATGAAATAAGTATTGAGTATTGGGATTTTTCTTTAATATCCTTAACATCTAGAACAATGCGTTGCAAGTAGTAGATACTTCATTATTGATCTGAATCGGGTAGTAATCTCTTGATTATACCACTAGGAGGCAACTTCTTTGTATCTCTGAAATCTTATGGAAGATACTTGACTTTGTTGTTTAGTCATTTTCTGTCATATCTAATTTTTTGTGACAACATTTGGGGTTTTCTTGGCAAAGATACGGAAGTGGTTTGCCATTTCCTTCTCCAGCCCATTTTACAGATAAGAAAACTGAGGCAAACAGTATGAAGTGATTTATTCAGAGTCACACAACTAGTTTATGATGTTGGATTTGTACTTAGGACTTTCTGACTCCAGTACTCTATTTATTGCATCACCTAGTTGCCAAAAGACCAGATTGTGAGATAAAGACAAACCCAATGGGGGCAATTAGATAAGGAAGACATGAATTCAAATCTAACTTCAGACATTTACTAGCTGTTTGACCCTGGGCAAGTCACTTAACCCCAATTAACTCCAAAAAAAATGGGGGGAGACAAGTTCAATGGTAATGATTCCAATAATCCAGAAACTGGAATTCCTGTGATATCTTGCAAAGCAACTCTGTGAAGTAGATAATGATATATGATTCACAGATAAGGAAACTGAAGCAGAGAGAGGTCTATGTGACATAATGGATCACATAGCTAGTAGCATTGTCCAGTGAAAAAGGACTGGTTCTGAAGCTAGAGAATCTAAGACAAATCCCTCTTCCCTTAGGAAAGACACTTCACCAACTTGGGTCTCAGTTTCCTCCTCTGTAAAAGAGAGGGATGAGCTATATGGTTCTGAAGAACCTTCCAGCTCTCATTATACTATAACCACAAATGTCATCAGTCATTGATTGCAGCCATCTTTCCCTACTCAGTTAAGAAATATGATGATAAATTGTGGAAACACTCCATGTTAATAGAAAATTCACTGTGACCCTGGGCAAGTCACTTAACCCCAATTGCCTCAGCCAAAAAATAAAAAAATAAAAAATTCAGATTTGTAAAGTGATCTATTGGTATATTTTCAATGATCACAGCATGGCTGCCAAGTAAGAATATTATAATTACCTTTTACAGAAATATACGAAACCCCCCCCCAACCAGCTAGGGCTATAGAATCAAAAGTGAGAGGTATTGATGTAGATTAGGGCATGATATATACATTATACCAGGGTATACTATGGCTCACAGAGCTAGCAAAGATATGGAGCTCTAGAACTTATGAATAGGAAGAGTGTATGATCTATGTGAGGTGATCTCTCCCCACACCTCTACTCTGTCCTTAAAAATAGCAATTTAGAGGCTGGTGGCTGAATAGAGTACTGGGTCCAGGAGTCAGGAAGACCCAAATTCAAGAGTAGCTTCAGGCACTTACTAACCTTGGGGTCCAGGGCCATTCATTTGACCTCTATTTGCCTCAGTTTTCTCAACTGTAATACGGAGTGACAATAGCACCTATCTTGAAGGGCTGTTGTGAGGATCAAATGAGATATTTGTAAAAAAAAAAAAAATGCACAGGACCAAGCACATAAAAGGACTGTATTAATATTTATTCCCTTCCCTTTTTCCTCTCTTCCCCCTTAAAGTGCCTCTCTTTGTTGTTCACCAAAGCCCAGAATTCCAGTTAAAGATTCTTTTCTTTGACTTATGACCTTGGCCCCTGATAAAAATGAAAATATTCCTGGAAGAAATAATGCATTAAGCCCCATTAGTCATTTACACCTCCGAATAAGTAAATTTGTTGGATTCTGTTCCTCAGAACAGAATTAGAGAAGTAGAATTTGGGGAAGATATATGAGCACTGGTAAACCATAGCTGGATAATAGGAAGGAGATAGAACTTTGGGATAAGAGAAAAGAATCACCAAAAAAACAGGGGAGACTAAGAACCCCTTAGGGAAAAATGCCTATTTTGCAAATTTTCCTTGGGTCAAGCAATTCTAAAGAAGATGAAGAAGAGGGTAAAAATCTATTTTTTTTTTGATAAAGGAAAACTCTCAGATGAGGTCAATCAATACCACTCTGCAATTTATAATCTTAGAGAAATATCTTGGGGCACCCAGGAGTTAAATGATTTGTTCATGGTCACACAACCCATATATTGGAAGCGTAATATGAATCCAGATCTTCCTGACTCAGTCACCAACTCTCCATCCTCTAAAGAATCAAATGCTATGTCAATTTGATATGAATTAATAAGCATTTATTAAGAACTTACAGTATGTGCCAGGCTCTGTGCTAGGGGGGAATGAGATCACAAAGACAAAAATGAAATCATCCCTGCCCTCCAGGAGCTTACGCGCTATCAGGATCCCGCCAACCTTGAGAGGGTAGAAGAAATTTGCCAAACTGAGGAAAGAGAGAAGGAAAGGGGAGGGGAAAATTGGTGCAAGAAGTTGGGGGGAGTGGTAAGAATCAGTGCCAGTAATCCTACTTAGTCTTGATCAGTGTCCTCTCTCCCAACAGGGATGGGTTTCATGGAATAAAGTACCAAAAGAATTGCTGCTGAATCTGGTGGCTCAGAAGCTGTTAAATTACAAAACTGAGCTGGACCTGATCTTTAAAGAACCAGTGCCACACACTGGCAAACTTTAGAAAATAAAATTATTCTATTCTAATCCTTCGTTATTCTTGCCACCACATAGCTGGGGGCTACCACATCCCCCTTCTTGATTTACCACTTAAACCACCTAAACCTCCCAGTATAAATATACATAGAAAGACCCCTGTCCACCTCAGGACCAGCTCACTTTGTATACATCCATGAAATACTAAATCTAAATAAAACTGAAGTTGTTTTTCACAGACTAAGAACTCAAAAAAATTTTCAAGATTTCCAGTAAGGACACTTGAATGTAGAGTGAGTGATAGCCCAAGGGAATAAGTGGCAAAGCCAGATTTGAACCCAGATCCTCTAAGGGGAGCTAAATGGCGCATTGGATGGAGTGTGGAATCTGGGGTCAAGAAGATTCACCTTCCTAGGTTCAAATCAGACATTCACTAGCTGTGTGACCCTGGGTAAGTCACTTAACCCTACCTGTCTTACTTTCCTCATCTGTAAAATGAGCTGGAGAAGGAAATGGCAAACCATGCCAGTATATCTGCCAAGAAAACCCCAAATGGGGGTCACAAAGAGTTGATATAAAAAAGGCAGAAGAAAGTTCCTGTCTTCAAGGAGTTTAAAATCTAAAGGATTTTGTTTTTTCACAATCTAATGGAATATATTATTTTCACATGAAGAATTATAAAATTGACTTGAGGATACATTTTATGTTGTCTGCTTTGGATGTACATTTCTTGCTGCTCATTCTAATCACCAAAACCACTTATTTTGTGTCTGGGCTGATATGGAGTGGAGCTGAAAGAAATGGCTAAATAATGGAAATTGGAAGAAGATGGAAGGAGTAAATATTGATAGTCAAGGGAGCCTTTTCTGATGATTGGGGTATGGTTCAAAGAGGGATTAGATATTGATGTCCCAATACCCTTACCTGATGAGTCTGATCTAAACAATTATCCCATGACCTCATGATATATTTAAACAAATAAAGATGACATTGTGACATGCCAGTGAATCAGGAAGTAAGAGACCTGGATTTTCTTTCTAGCTTGGCCATTAATTAATCATGTGAAAAATGGCCAAGTTATATTATCTCTGTATTCCCTCATCTCTTGAATTAAAAGACCTGTATCTTCTAATTCAGATATTGTATGTCTGATTATCCTCATTTTCTGGAATAATTCAGAAAGTCATACCACTTAGGGAAAAAGAAGGCAAATAAGGAGACTTTATTTTGTTTATTATTTATTATAATTACCCATAATTTATTATTATAATTTATAAATTATATATTTATGTATATAAATTATACTTTATTATAATTATGTTTTATTATGTGAAGTCCAGGCTTTCACACATACCCCTGTCTCTGGGCCTTCAGCCTTTTTTACCAAGACACTTCCTCCCCCAGTCTTCCATATATTATTCCATGAGAGAAAATAGACTCTGTTCATGCTAGCATAGCAAAAGCCAATTCAAAGACTGGCTGCCTAGAATGAATATGCCTAAGAACTAGAAACTAAAAGTATGTCCATCAATTGAGGAGAAGCTTGATAAATAATGGTATATGAATTTAATAGAATGTGATTTTGTTGTATGAAATTACAAAAAGAATAGTTTTAAAGAAATCTGAGGTGATATATATGACCTAATGTGAGCAGAAGCAGAACAATTTATGTGATAAAAACATTGTAAAAACAAACAATAGAAAAATTTAACATTTCTGATCAATGTGAGCAGTTCCAATTCCAAAGGACCAGTGATGAAGCATGATACCCACCTCCTGAAAATTTGATGAAATCTAACAGAACCCTTCTAAGGGGAATGTTTTAAAATGCATTCACAAAGATACATAAAATTATAAAGGAAATCAACTATATTGAAATATAGTTATCCAAAACATTTTAAGAAACAGTGTTCATAGGCTTCAGATTAAGAACCCTAATCTAAAAGAACTGGACTACATAAAATCATTAAGTGATTCTACATGGAAATTAGATCATACAAGAATCACATCATCACACAGCAACTAGAGATGAAGGATTTCCATAGCTGGATATTGATTGAGAAGAAAGTGTTTATCCTATGGTGCTGAAATTTTGAGATTCTCTGAGCTTTTTCTCTGTGCTATCTTATTAATTTTGAACAGAGGTTATTGATGATGAAGATGAAGATGTTGATATTGACATTGATGTTGTTTTAAACCAAAAGCACTATTCTGAGAAATTGCAAGTCATCTCGGACATTTTAAAAACTTTAGAGCTGACAGAAGTTGGAGCCTCTTCAGAATCCTTGCAGTGGATGGAGCAGGACTTAAGCAAGGAGAGATAGATGGCACAGTGGATAGAGCACCAACCCTGAAGTCAGGAGGACCTAAGTTCAAATCTTGCCTCAAATACTTAACACTTACTAGCTGTGTGATCCTGGGTGAGTCATTTAACCCCAATTGTCTTCAAAAAACAACAATTTTTTTTAAGTGACTTAGACTGTTCTTTGTTCCTAAGGAAGTTGTCTCAGAAATAAACCTGCAATTCTGACATGTAATTCAATTTAGTTCATGTTTGAAAGTTGGCTGATTATCATTAAAGATCTGTAAATTGTTTCCAAATAACCTAAAGAGGAGTTGAGTGATGTAGGAAAGGAGATAGTGTGTGTTGGAGTCTATGTATATATCAGGGTTGAACTCCAGCTACTGTTAATATTTTTAAGGACAACTTTTAGCAAGATAACCATTTTCATGCCTAGAGGACATTGCAGCATAATGGCATGAATTTTAGGTTTACATTTTAGGAGACATGGGTTGAGGTCCTACCTCTGACACTAATCCCATGACCTTAACCTTGTAGATCTTGAGTCTATAAAATGAGAAACTTAGACTAGACAAACTCTAAGCCTCTCTTCTAGTTCTGAATGAATAAAGGGCTTGGAGTAGCTGCTTTTAAAAATTCATTCCTTTTCTATCATCTTTATCATCAATAACTTCCGTCCAAAATTAACAACATAGCACAGAGAAAAAGGCTCAGAGAATCTCAGAATTTCAGACCCATAAAATATACACTTTCTCCTCGATCAATATCCCACTATGGAATTATTTTCTCTAGTCAAAGTATTTCAGTCATAATTTATTGGATATATAATGTATGTACAGGTTTTAGGTATCCTGAGTAAGGAAAAAAGTAGAAGATACTACGTCTGCCCTCTGATAATTTATACTTTAACTAAGCAGATACAGATAGAGACACATACACACATACATACATACACATATACACATGGCTATATGGAGAGAAATGTGTATATGTATTTGTACATCATATATGTGAATATTTATGTATCTGTATACACACACATATGAAAATACAAAATAGCCAATAAACAGGATAGCAAATTTGTGATGAAAAGTAGGGGCAGTAATGCTAATGGGATGTGGAATGAAGAATTCAGTAGGTCTGCATATGTCTGACAAATAACAGAAAAATCAATAGTGTTCTTACTAATAAGAATTCGTTTGTCTTCATTTATAAAGTACCTTTCCTTAGAATGCAGCTAGAGGGCACTCAAGCACACAGATAGGATACTAATAGGTCAAATAGTGTATTTTATATATAGATAGATAGATAGATAGATAGATAGATAGATAGATAGATAGATAGATAGATAGATAGATAGATAGATAGATAGCTTAGACAAATGGCCTCATTCTCCATAGAATTCAGAGCTGGAAAGGTTAAGTGATTTTTTTCCAAGTTAACACATATAATAAAATATCAGAGTAGAGGGGAGATTGTGCTATCCTTAATAAGGTGTGCATTTGAGCTATTTCCCTTGCACACTACAAGATATTTGTATTAACCTAGCTTCTCTTTCTCCCTAGGAATCTGGGGGGTAAGGGGGAGTAATTTTGATTCCTGAGAAATCTAAAGGAACTGATGGTGCAGTTTGAAGAGTGTAACTATGGAAATTTTATAATAATTATTATTTTTATGCTAATGTAATTAAATATTAGTATGGGGAGGAAGGAAGTCATTCCAGCCTAGCCCTCAGTTTCACCTTAAATATTAGAAAGGGTTCATCAATTAAAAAAAAGGATTTTATAAAAATGGGAGAAAGGCATCAAAATGCTCAGATAAAATTAAAGGTGAAGAGACACATAGACAATATAATAATCTATTTTGATTGATTTTGCTTATTGGTTGTAAGAGAAAGTTTCTATTTGGGGAGAGGGATACAAAAAAAGAAAGAAGGAATAAGAAAGAAAGAAGGAAGGAGGAAGAAGAAAGAAGAGGAGAGGAGAGGGGGAAAGAAGGGAGGGAAGGGGAGGAGAGGGGAGGAAAAGGGAAGTGAGTGGAGGGGAGAGGAAAGAAGGTGAAGGGAAGGGAAATGGGGAGGGGAAGAGCAAAGATAAAGGCAAAGGAAAGACCACCAATGAACCATTTAAAAATATACAGGAGAAAGCAGAAGGAAGTTCCAAAGTGGACACAGACAAGCAAGGCAAGTCAATGAGTATTCATTTAAATACCTATTATGTGCTCGGCACTGTGCTAAATGCTAGGGATATAAAGAAAGGCAAAAAAGTACCTCCTCTCAAGGAGCTCACAGTCTAAAGAAGGGGAAAACATGTAAATACAACATCTATAAGGATAAATGGATGGTGGAAAGGCAATCTTAGGGAGAGGAAATTAGCAGTAAGGGGAAATGGGGAAAGAGTGCTTACAGAAAGTAGGATTTTAGCTGAAACTTGAAGGGACACCAGAAAATGGGGATGAAGAGGGTGATAATTCAAAGAATGAGGAACAGCTAATAAAAATGCAGATTTGATACTATCATGTAAAATTTAATATTTACATTTTTAAAAGGTGACAGAATTTCATAGTCTCATATATAATTTTCTTTTATTCTTTATTTTAATGTTCATATTTGTTTGTTAAGTTTTTTCATTTAAATTTGAATGCAATAGCATCCAAATTCCTAGGGGAGAAATTAAGAGAGATGCAAGAAGAAATAGATAGCCAAACTATATTAATGGGGGATCTCAACCTTGCTCTCTCAGAATTAGATAAATCAAACCACAAAATAAACAAGAAAGAAACTAGGGAGATAAACCAATTGTTAGAAAAGTTAGGTATGATAGATCTATGGAGAAAATTGAATGGAGACAATAGGGAGTTTACTTTTTTCTCAGCAGTCCATGAAACCTATACAAAAATTGACCATGTATTAGGGCATAAAAACCTCAAAATCAAATGCAGAAATAGCAAATGTATCTTTTTCAAATCATGATGCAATAAAAATCACATGCAATATAAGGCCAGGAGAAAATAGACCAAAAGTTAATTGGAAATTAAATAATCTAATCCTGAAGAATGAATGGGTGAAAGAGCAAATCATAGACACAATCAATAATTTCATCCAGGAGAATGACAATAATGAGACAACATACCAAAGTTTGTGGGATACGGCCAAAGCGGTTATGAGGCAATTTTATGTCTCTAGATGCTTACTTGCATAAAATAGAGAAAGAAAAGATCAATGAATTGGGCTTATTATTAAAAAAAAAAACTGGAAAAAGAACAAGTTAAAAACCCTCAATTAAATACCAAATTGGAAATTCTAAAAATAAAAGGAGAAATTAATAAAATTGAAAATAAGAAAGCTATTGAATTAATAAATAAAACTAAGAGTTGGTTCTACAAAAAAACTAACAAAATAGATAAGCCTTTAGATAATTTGATTAGAAAAAGGAAAGAGGAAAATCAAATTGTTAGTCTCAAGAATGATAAGGGAGAACTTTCCTCCAATGAAGAGGAAATTAGAGCAATAATTAGGAGTTACTTTGCCCAACTTTATGCCAGTAAGTTTGATAATCTAAATGAAATGGAGGAATATCTACAAAAATATAGATTGCCCAGGTTAACAGAAAAGGATGTAAATTATTAAATAGCCCCATATTAGAAAAAGAAATAGAACAAGCTATTAACCAACTCCCTAAGAAAAAAGCTCCAGGGCCAGATGGATTTACATGTGAATTCTACCAAACATTCAAAGAACAACTAATTCCAATACTATACAAACTATTTGAGAAAATAGGGACAGAAGGTATACTGCCAAATTCCTTCTATGAGACCAATATGGTGCTGATAGCTAAACCAGGTAGGGTGAAAACAGAGAAAGAAAACTATAGACCAATTTCCCTAATGAATATTGATGCAAAAATTCTAAATAAGATATTAGCAATGAGATTACAGAAAGTCATCCCCAGGATAGTACACTATGACCAAGTAGGATTTATACCAGGGATGCAGGGCTGGTTCAATATTAGGAAAACTATCAGCATAATTAATTATATTAGTAACCAAACTAACAAAAACCATATGATTATCTCAATAGATGCAGAAAAAGCATTTGATAAAATCCAACACCCTTTCCCATTAAAAACACTAGAGAGTATAGGAATAAATGAGCTTTTCCTTAAAATGATCAGTAGCATCTATTTAAAACCATCAGCAAGCATCATATGTAATGGAGACAAAGTAAAACCATTCAAGGCTGCCCACTGTCACCATTACTATTTAATATTGTATTAGAAATGTCAGCTTTAGCGATAAGAGAAGAAAAAGAGATAAAAGGAATTAGAGTAGGTAATGAAGAAACCAAATTATCATTCTTTGCAGATGACATGATGGTATACTTAGAGAACCCTAGAGACTCAACTAAAAAACTACTAGAAACAATTCACAACTTTAGCAAAGTTGCAGGATTCAAAATTAATCCACATAAATCATCAGCATTTTTATATATTACCAAAAAATTCAGCAGCAAGAGATACAAAAAGAAATTCCATTCCAAATAACGGATGATATTTGGGATAAAATATCTGGGAATCTATCTGCCAAGGAAAAGTCAGAAACTATACGAACTAAACTACAAAACATTTTCCACACAAATAAAATCAGACCTAATCAACTGGAAAAACATTAAGTGCTCATGGGTAGGCAGAGCAAACATAATAAAAATGACAATACTACCCAAACTAATCTACTTATTTAGTGCCATACCAATCAAACTCCCAAGAAATTATTTTACAGATCTAGAAAAAATAGTAGCAAAGTTCATTTGGAAGAACAAAAGGTCAAGGATTTCAAGGGGATTAATGAAAAAAAAGGCAGACGAAGATGGCCTTGCTGTACCAGATCTAAAACTATATTATAAAGCAGCGGTCATCAAAACCATTTGGTACTGGCTAAGAAATAGAGCAGTCGATCAGTGGCATAGGATAGGTTATCAGGACAATCTAGGCAATAACTTTAACAATTTAGTGTTTGATAAACCCAAAGACCCCAGCTTTTGGGATAAGTGCTCACTATTCGGCAAAAACTGCTGGGAAAATTGGAAACTAGTGTGGAAGAAATTAGGGCTTGACCCACACCTAACACCACATACCAAGATAAGATCTAAATGGGTTCATGATCTAGATATAAAGAGTGATATTGTAAGCAAATTAGAGGAACTTAGTATAGTTTACCTCTCAGACCTGTGGAGATGGAATAAATTTACATCCAAAGAAGACCTGGAACTCCTAATTGAACACCAGATGGATAATTTTGATTATATTAAGTTAAAAAGTTTCTGTACAAATAAAACTAATGCAGACAAGATTAGGAGGGAAGCATCAAATTGAGAAATCATCTTTACATTTAATGGTTCTGATAAAGTCCTCATTTCTAAAATATATAGAGATTTGTCTAATATATATATAAGAATTCAAGCCACTCTTCAATAAATAAGTGGTCAAGGGATATGAACAGACAATTTTCAGATGATGAAATTAAAACCATCTCTAGTCATATGAAAAGTTGCTCCACATCAATATTGATCAGAGAAATGCAAATTAAGACAACTCTGAGGTACCACTACACACCTGTCAGATTGGCTAAAATGACAGGAAAAGATAACGATGAATGTTGGGAAAGGATGTGGGAAAGCTGGGACACATGCATTGTTGGTGGAGCTGTGAATAGATCCAACCATTCTGGAGAGCACTTTGGAGCTATGCTCAAAAAGTTATCAAACTGTGCATACCCTTTGACCCAGCAGCGTTTCTATTGGGCCTATATCCCAAAGAGATCTTAGAGGAGGGAAATGGACCCACATGTGCAAGAATGTTTGTGGCAGCCCTTTTTGTAGTGGCTAAAAACTGGAAACTGAATGGATGCCCATCATTTGGAGAATGGCTGAATAAATTATGGTATATGAATGTTATGGAATATTATTGTTATGTAAGAAATGACCAGCAGGATGATTTCAGAGAGGCCTGGAGAGACTTGCATGAACTGATGCTGAGTGAAACGAGCAGAACCAGGAGATCATTATACACAGCAACAACAATATTACATGATGATCAATTCTGATGGACATGGCTCTCTGCAACAAAGAATTGTCTCAAACCAGTTCCAATTGTTCACTGAAGAAAACCATATACACCCAGAGAGGGATATGAACTGTGGACCACAACACAACATTTTCATGCTCTCTATTGATGTTTGCTTGCATTGTTTCCTTTCTCTGATTTTCTTTTTTTTTCTTGTAGATAGGATTTTTCTTGCATAACTTGTCAACTATTTCAACATTATTAACATGTAGTGGACTTCCTGCCATCTAGGGGAAGGGAGGGGACTAGGGGTAAAATTTGTAATGGAAAGCTTTGTAAAGATCAATGCTGGGGAACTACCCATACATGTTATACAAATAAAAAGCTTTAATAAAAAAAATTTGAATACTTATGAATAATCCTTGCATACATGCATGCCTGCATGCACATGAATGCATGCACACACACACAAATAATCCGAATGGAAATCTACACTCCAAGTGCCCTGTAGTAGGACAATTTCAATGTGTCAAAAGATCCAATGGATCATAGCTCTTAACTGTTTCCATATACTAGCAAAAAAAAAAAAAATCTTCTAAAGCCTTTTTCTGACTAAGAAATTATCCTACTTTCATTTTAAACGATTAATTTATGTGTTTTTCAATTTAAAATCAAGGTTGTTGTCAAAATAACCCTTTTTCAACCCATGCATATAAAAACACACTGTAATATGACTTGAATTTTAAACTAGTTAAAGGTCTGGAGTACCCTCAATGACCATTAGTGGTCCAGATGACACCAAAAATCGCTTGCCCTAAAGAATAAAGAACCCTTTCACTTGCCTCCTGAATTTAAATGTCCAGGTTCTGTTACAGATAAATGTCCTTTATCATGTAAGCAATGAGAGTGGAGAAGTGGGGTTCACACTTGTAGCAACAGACTGTGACCCATGTCAATCCATGTAAAGAGAAAGAAATTACTTATGGCAAGAGGGCTATCCTTGTGTGGCTCAAAGGGAAGCAGAATGGGTAACTAGCTTCTTCTCTACCCACCCTCTTCCAAAAAAGCAAGCTTGATTTCTTCCATCTTCTTTTTTTCTTTTCTTTTTTTTTCATTCAATAGTATTTTTTTCAATTACATGTAAAGACAGTTTACAACATTCATTTTGGTAAGATTTTGAGTTGCAAATTTTTCTTTCTCCTTCCCTTCCCTTTCCTCTCCCCTCTCCAAGAGGGCAAGCAATCTCCATTTCTTTCTTAAAGCTTTTTAAACTCGAAGCTAAACTCCAAAAAGATTTTCTTTTGAAGGGTCCTGAAAGATAATTCTGTTCAAAGAGTCCCCAAAATGGGACTGAGTAAGAGCTGGTTAAGTCTTGACAACTCTATCCTCCAAAACACACACAGAGTAGACCAATAAGAAGGGAGTCTTGTACCAATGGACTTTGGAACAGGGGATAAAACCATATATTCCAACATTAACTAAATTTTTAAGACCACAGGAAAGAAATATGTAATGTCTTCTAAGAAAGGGAAAAAATCACCCTATTTTCTGAATCAAAATGTCCTGTCACCTGGCTTCTAGCTGTGACTTGGCAAGCCGAAGGGAGAGGATGTGATAATTCCAAGGAGAGGGGAGTTCCTTCATTCTTCCCTCTTTCCCTCCCTGCCACCTGGGAGTGGCTCCTCCTGGCTACTTTGTAAAGTTCAGTGGAGGAAAGTCAGAATTTTCTTTCTCTAAAATCATTAGGGGAGACTGGCCAAGTGGGTTTCCCCCTAAGGGAAATCAGCTGTCTTCTTTTCATGGCCAATTGTAGTTACTTTCTACACAGCTGTCTGGGTTCTTTTGGTTCTGTTCCCCATCCCCCAATAAACCAACAAGTAATAAGTCAGCCTCCCTAATGTTACAGAGATCTACAGAGATAATAAATAAGTCATTTCCACCCCCAGCATTCTTTGGGATGTCATCACAGAAAAGAAAAGGTCCTAATTTTAGCCAAAAGAATGATTGAACTATGGGAGACACTTTCAGAAGGCCTAAGAAGTTACTTGGCTGGGGAAATAATACCCATTGATAATTCAATTTAGATAAAGAGAAACAATAGACTCCCTGTGATGAATTGCCTAGATTTCCCCACCCGTTGTGCTCCCAGGGCTTCAGCTTGTCAGATCATTTCCAGAACCTATTCCATGGTGAAACTGACTCTTAAACATGAGATTCCTTTACACTGAAATCTAAATGAAAATTGGTAATGTCTGTATGCATATATATATTTATTATACACCAGTGTTTTCACAACCCCTAGCCATCTGGTTCAGACATCCTCATTTGATGGAATTCTCTCCAGGGTTACTGATGATCCCCTAAATGCCAAGTCTTCTACTCAGTCCTCATCTTTCTTCATCTATCAACAACATGTTGATGACTCGCTCTTCCTGGATGTTGTCACCTCTCTGAGTGATCTGCTATCCCTCTCTCCTGGTTCACCTTCCTATCTGCCAGGACCTTCCTTCACAGTTACTTTTGCTGGATTCTCATCCATACTTATACATACATATACATCTATATATGGATATACTGCTAGGCTTTTTCTGGGATGCTTCTCTCTCTGCACTCTTTCTTGATAACCTCATCAATTCCATGGACTCAAATACTATTTCTATGAAGACCAAACTCTTATCTATAAGTCCAACTCTAATCTTGCTCTTGAGCTCCTATTCTGTATTACCAAATGCCTATTAAACATTTTCAACTGAATATCCTGTAATCATCTCAAATTCAAGACTCATCATTTTCTCTAAAACTTCACCCTCCTAACTTATTTCTTCCTTATTTCTCACTGAGGGGTTCACCATGCTTCCAATAATATAGCTTTTCAGCCTCAGAGTCAACTTCTATTCCGCCTTTTCTCTTACCCATATCCAACCTTACAAGTCTTATTGATTCTACCATTGCAACATCTTTTATATCTCTTACCAATTATGCAACCACAATACTAGATCAAGCCTTTATCATGTCTCACGTGAACTTTTTCAGTAGCTTCCTATTTGATTTCTCTGTTTCCAGTGTCTTATTCCTCTAATCTATCCTCCAAACAGTGGACAAATTGTCATTTTTACAACATAGTTCTAAATCACGTCACTCCCTGCTCAAGAAGATCCAATGGCTCCCATTTGTCTCCAGGATAAAATATAAACATTTCTATCTGCTGTTTAGAGCAATTGATAGTCTAGCTTCATCTGCTTTCCTAGTCTTATTATGTGCTGCTCCCTTAATATCCTTCTCCTCCCTTACTGGACAGCCATACATAACACAAATAATTTTTAAGGAAAAAATAGGAAAAAAAATCAGTATAACTGATTAACATATCAAAAAAACCATGAAAATATGTGTGCCATACCACATTCATGACTTTCCATCTCTGGAAAGGATGATGCGGGTATTTTCTCTTCTCTTTTCTTTTGAGTCATGCTTATTCTTTGTAATTTTGAAAAATTCACTTCTGATTTTTTGTAATTGTTCTTTCCACTTACATTGTTGTAGTCATTGTGTGTATTGTTTTCTTGGTCCTGCTTATTTCATTCTGCCTCAGTGCATGTATGTCTTTCCATGCTTCTCTGTATTTGGTGTTTCTTACAACACAATAATATTACATTATACATATGCATCCCAATTTGTTTAGCTCTTTCCCAAATTATGGATATCTACTTCCAGTTCTTTGTACTTGTAAAAAGTGATGATATAAATATTTTGGTGTTTATGAAGACTTTCATTTTATCACTGACTTCCCTGGTGTATGTAAATCTCTATCTTGGATAGCTATCTCGGGGTCAAATGATATGAACATTTTAATCACTTTGAATAATTCCAGACTGCTTTCCCAAATTGTTTTAGTAAATCTCTCAGTTCCACCAAAGTTGCATTAATATGCTTATCTTGCCATAATCTCTCCAATACTGACTACTCCTTTCTTTCATCATCATTGCTAATTTGCTAGGTATGAAATGAAATCTGAAGGTTGTTTAGGTTTGCATTTCTTTTATTAGTGAATTTAAACATTGTTTCAAGGCCATACAATTTGGAAAGGAATTTGAAACTATGCCCAAGAGGTTATTAAATTGTTTATAACCTTTGATCCAACAGTACCACAGATAGGTACACACCCCAAAGAGATCAAAGAAAAAGGGAAAGGACCCATATGTACAAAAATATTTGTAATAGCTTTTTTTGTGATGACAAAAAAAAAAGGAAACTGAGGTGATGAATGTTCATCAGTTGAAGAAAGGTTGAACAAGTTATGGTATATTAATGTGATGGAATACTATTGTGCTGTAAGAAATGACAAAGGAAATGATTTTAGAAAAACTTGGGAAGATACAAAGAAAGTGAACAGAACCAGGAGAACAATTTACACGGTAATGGTAATGTTATAATCAACTATTAAAAACTTAGTAACTTTGATCAACAGAATAACTGCTATAATTCCAGAGGATTCATGATGAAAAAAAATGCTATCTACCTCTAAATAAAAAACTGATGAACTCAAGAGGGCATATTGAAACTTTTTATTTTCTTGTTTTATTTTTCCTCTTTTCAGAACATGGCTAATGCAAAAATGTTTTACATTACATCATATTTGCAATTGTTTTTGTATTTTTTACCTTCTCAATGTATATGTAAGGAGTAAAAGAAGGGAAAGAAGGGGAAAAAATAAGGCAAGTCTATTTTTTTATTAAAGCTTTTTATTTACAAAACATATGCATGGGTAATTTTTCAACACTGACCCTTGCAAAATTTTCTGTTCCAAAATTTTTCCTCCTTCTCCCCACTCTCTCCCTTAGATGGCAGGTAGTCCAATACATGTTAAATATATTAAAAGATATGATAAATCAATATATGTATACATATTTTTACAGTTATCTTGTTGCACAAGAAAAATCAGATCTAGAAAAAAAAAAAAAACAAAACAAAACAAAACAAAAAACCTGAGAAGGAAAACAAAATGCAAGCAAACGTCAATAGGAAGTATGAAAATGCTATGTTGTGGTCCACACTCAGTTCTGTCAGGCCTCTCTCTGGGTGTATATGACTTTCTTCATCACTGAACAATTGAAACTGGTTTGAATCACTTCATTGTTGAAAAGAACCGTATCCATCAGAATTGATCATCGCATAATCTTATTGTTGCCGTGTATAATGATCTTCTGGTTCTGCTCATTTCATTTAGCATCAGTTCATATAGGTTTCTCCAGCCCTCTCTGAAATCATCCTGCTGGTCGTTTCTTTCTTTTTTCTTTTTCTTTCTTTATTAAAGCTTTTTATTTGCAAAACATATGTATGGATAATTCTTCAACATTAACCCTTACAAAGCTTTCTGTTACAAAATTTTTCCCCCAACTCCCCACCCCTCCCCTAGATGGCAGGAAATCCGCTACATGGTAATTATGTTAAAATACTTGACAAATCGAATATATGTATACTTATTTCCACACTTATCATTGTTGTGCAAGAAAAATTTTATCTACACAAAAGACATATCAGATAAAGGAAACACAGTGTAAGCAAACATCAAAAAAGAGTATGAGAATGTTATGTTGTAGTCTACATTTCATATCCCTCTCTCTGGGTGTATATGGCTTTCTTCACTGAACAATTGGAACTGGTTTGAAACATTTCATTGTTGAAGAGAGCCATGTCCATTAGAACTGATCCTCATATAGTATTGTTGTTGCCGTGTATAATGATCTCCTGATTCTGCTAATTTCGCTCAGCATCAGTTCATGCAAGTCTCTCCAGGCCTCTCTGAAATCATCCTGCTGCTCGTTTCTTATAGAACAATAATATTCCATGTTATTAACATACCATAATTTATTTAGCCATTCTCCAATTGATGGGCATCCATTCAGTTTCCAGTTTCCCTCCTTTAAGATCTCTTTGGGATACAGGCCCAGTAGAAACACTGCTGGGTCAAAGAGTATGCACAGTTTGATAACTTTTTGAGTATTGTTCCAAATTGCTCTCCAGAATGGTTGGATCCATTAACAGTTCCACCAACAATGTATCAGTGTCCCAGTTGTCCCACATCCCCTCCAATACTCGTCATTATCTTTTCCTGTCATCTTAGCCAATCTGGCAAGTGTGTAGTGGTATCTCAGAATTGTCTTAATTTGCATCTATTTGATCAATAGTGATTTAGAGCACCTTTTCACGACTAAGTTTCAATTTCTTCATCTGAAAATTGTCTGTTCATATCCTTTGACCATTTATCGACTGGAGAATGGCTTGAATTCTTATAAATTTGAGTTAATTCTCTATATATTTTAGAAATGAGGCCTTTATCAGAACCTAAAAAAGGTAAGTTTAAAAGACCTGGAGGCAGAAGACTTGGGTATACATTCAGCTCTGAAAAAGCTATCTTGTGTAACTGTAGGAAAGTCACTTAATCTCTCTGACCTTCAATTTCTTCATCTATAAAATAACAATTTCACTACCTCAAAAAGTTGCTTTAAGGAAAACACTCTATAAACCTTAATAAACTATGAAAATGTGACGCTATATCTAAGAAGAATAAGGAGGGCAAATTAGACATCATTTCAAAATGAATTTATAGCACTCAGAAGATAAAGAACCAAATAAAATCAACCTTTGCCAGCACTCCACTTTGTGCTATGCATTTAAATGAGGAGGCATAGTTATAGGTTATGCTGTTTTTTTCTGAGGATTTAGCTGGGCTGATTACTCATCATGAACATTCAGCAAGACAATTCTGTTGAGCTATTTCCTCACATTTGGCAGGTTTCCATCTAAAATGCTCATCTTTAAAAACCTTAGCCAAGATTTTTTGAAATGATGTCATCCTAATATAACATGCTCCTTTGCTCCAATATCAGACTCAAAGTAACAGAGGATAGGCCTAAGTTAAGCTCAGCCCTGTACTTGCCATGAACATTTCTCACTAATTAAGCCCCCATCCTTCCCTTTCCAGCTTCCTTTTATGTGTTGATTTCTCCACTAGAGTATAAGTTTCTGGAGAACAGGGACTGTCTTTCCTTTTGTTTATATTTGTGTTCCCAGCATTTAGCACCTGGCAAATAGAAACTACCTCAAAAACTGCCCCAAAGAAATGTCATTCAGAAGTTATTTTCTTGCGATATTATCAATAATCTCCATGATTCAAGATCAAACAAACATGGCAAACATAGCAAAAGACAAAAATAGCATCAGAGAAGTAGTGAGGAAATGGACACACAAGTACACTTAGAGTTGTGAGATGGAACAACCAGTTTAGAAAATAATTTTGGAATTTTTTTTAAAGTGACTAAACTGTCCATTCCTTTTTGCCAGTGATACCACTGTTAAGCATATACAAAGTAAATCAAGGTTTCATATATAGAGCAGATAGTCATAGCAACACTTTTTATGTTAACAAAGAATTGGAAACAAAGTAAGTGTTCTTCAAATAGGGAATTGTTAAACAAACTGAAGGATATGAATATGTTGTTCCATAAAAAATCATGAAAGTGAGAAATTTGGATAAATATAAGAAAATTTGCAGGAAATAACGCAGAGTGAGATAAATTCAACCAGGAAAACAATATGTGCAATAATTATGCCAATAAAAACACAAAGTACAAGAAAAAGAAACTGAATTGGTACAATTATAATGACTAATGGCACCTAAGAAAAAATAAGCAAATGCATGTCCTCCTTATCATTGGAGAAGCAAAAGACAAGGGGTATGAAATGTTGCATAGGCTCTCAGATGCAATCTATATGCTGATGAGTCTTTAACTCTGTTTTGTTTTGTTTTCTTCCTGGCTACAAGGAAAGTTCACTGGGGAGGAGAGATTTAATACATTTGGAAATGTCTATGGTATTAAAAACAAAAGGCATAAATCAAAATTATATAGTCAGATTCTCAGTTTGGAAGATTCTTAGTTTAATGTGATGGTCCCCTTTCCTTCCCCCATTCAACATAATGAGACAGCAGGTGTGAACCTTTTCAAAATGGGCATATAATCTCATGGAGCTTGACATGTTCCCTAGCCCCTTGATGAGAGAACATGAAGAACTTTTATAATTGCCCCCTAGGAGCTGAAGCTGCCTCCTGATATTTGGGTGATGTTAAAATACTTGACAAATCAAATATATGTATACATATTTCCACACTTGTTGTACAAGAAAAATCATATCTACAAGAAAAAAAAATCAGAGAAAGGAAACAGGAAGGCAAACCCAAGTCAAGGAATTGGTCTGTAATCTGTAAGAATGAGGCTTTCTCCTTGGTAAAAGGGTTCTGATCCCTTAAATTTTCAAAATGTGGTACAAAGCAGGGGAAAGAGATTTCTACCTTCTCTTTCCTCACTCCCTTATAATCTCACTACCCCATTCCCCTACCAGGAGTAGCCCATGCTTTATCAGGAGAGCGTGGGACTGAAGTCAACTGTTATTTTTTTGTTGTTGTTGTTTTTTGTTTTTTTTTTTGGGGGGGGGAGTTGTCCTGTTTTTTTGGGTTTTTTCCGTGTACAAATCAATAATTAGGCATTCTGGGAGATGGATGTTTCTAGTCATAAGGATTATCTAGTCATTAATCCTCTGTTCAGGAATCTAGTACTATGCATCAGAGAAGAAAGCTTCCTCAATTCTTTCTCAGAGAAGAGGACCATTAAGAAGATCATTCTACTGCTGAAATACTGTTACAAGAGGGCCCAAGAATCTGTACTAAGACTAAAACCATGTGATGAGGAACCAAAAGATCCAAATAGGTCTAAAGCTGAATGAAAAATATGCTCAGCCACCCCTAAAAAGGCTTTCCCTTCAATGGAAATATAATGAATTTAAAAGCTTATGTGAGTATTTGCCTTATATGTGCTTATGATTATATATATATATATATATGTGTGTGTGTGTGTGTGTGTGTGTGTGTGTGTGTGTGTGTGTGTCTTATATATGCTTATACAACTGGCAAATTCCATCATATGCCATTTTCCTTGTCTGGACAGAGAAAGACACCATTCTATCCTGCTCCCTCTGTCTATCTCCTGATTTGTACTGTTTTTCTGCCTGGATAGAGAGAAACACTATTCCATAATACTCCCTCCATTTGCCTGGCTAGGCTTGAACTGCCTTCAGGGGAAAAGAAACACTATTCTATAAATTCTCTCACTGGTCCCTTACTGAGCTGCCTAATACCCTGACACCCTCAAGACCAAATAATTGCCTGAGCTCATTTCTCAATGATGAACAAATTCCTACCCAGTCATACTCATCCTAGTGATTCTGAATTCCTAGCTGTCTCTATTCAAACCCTATTCTCCATTACTACTTCCTGCTCATTTAATCCCACTTCCTTCCCCACCCTCCTACTCTAAAGCTATCCATGTCTTTCACTGTGACTCTAGAATGCCAACTTTATAAACATCTTTTCCTTTCCCACTCTTTTCCACTTCTGGTCCTCACTGAGACTTTATTTGCCTCTGGTAACACAGCCTTCCTGGTCATTCTTTCTTGTATTGGTTCCCCACCTCATTGGTCAAAGTGAAGGAGTTAGAATATTCCCTGTTCCCTATTACCATTTCCAAGCTTACTTTACTCAGTAACCTCTCATCTTTTCAGTCTCCTCCAATCCATATCTAGCACCCAATTAAAATTCTGGTAGCTGTTGAATACTGACCTCAAAAATATTCCCTTTCTTCCCTCAATGAGTTCAGTGCCTGCCTCATAATCTTTTTTTTTCAGAATTCTTGAATATGGTAAATTTATTAGTAATTGCAAGATCAAGACCATCTTTGTATGTGGCTAAGGTGGGATGATGGAGTAGATCATGGTTGTGAGTAGATTGAGATTGATGAACTGAGTGTCTGGGGTGTTTGAAAGAGAGTCATCCTCTGCAAAGAGCACGATCCAGTGCTTGTGGTGGCCCTAGGTTTTTTTTTTCCCCCATAATCTTTCTCTCTCCCCATCTTCTACTCTCATACTAGGAACTTTCAACTTTTATATTAATACTCCTTCAAAGATCCTAACCTTCCACATCAACTTGTTCATTTCCAATGACCTGCTCTTCCACCCTACCTTAGCTACACAGAGATAGTCACTCTTGGTCTATCACCCAAAAAAAAGCACCACCATCATATTCATGAAGTTCTCTTATTATTATCCATTGTCATTTTATCTCTCTCTTTGCTTTGCAGTCCTGTTCTTCATCTACACCAATTAACCCTTCGATTCTTTCCCTAAACATTACCCCTGCACTAGCTACATACAGAAACCTTCCTTCCTCATCTTGACCACTTAGTGAACTAGTTCAACTCTACACTGTCCTCTTCTCCCAATTCCCAGGTCCTCTCATACTCTTCAGTATCTGGCTCTACCAAGTCTCAGTCTTGGACTATTTCCACTATCTATTGCCCTCACTTGTACTCATATGCTGCTGAACAAAGTTGGAAAGAATCATACAACTATATTCACTGGATCCACCATCCACTTATGTTGTTGATATTTCTCCGGCAATTTTAATTCTAGCTTTTGATTCATCCAGACTGGCATTTTGCATGTTATATTTTACATATAAGTTATCATAAACATATGTGTATATGTGTAAATTGAGGTTGCTGAGAGAAATAACAATCTGATACATAGACAATACAACTCTGATGACCCTTTATGAGAATGAAAAAAAAGAGTATTAAAAGCTAGCTTGAAGCTTAATTGGTATTTTTTTTTAAAACTAAGATCTTGGCAATTGGTCCTTTAACTTCCTGGCAAACAGGGAGAAGATATGGAAGCAGTGTCAGATTTTATATTCTTAGGTTCTAAGATCACTGCAGATAGTGACTACAGCCATGAAATTAAAAGATGCTTATTCCTTGGAAGGAAAGCTATGGCAAATCTGGACATCATACTAAAAAGCAGGGACATCCCTTTCAATGTCTGTATAGTCAAAACTATGGTTTTCCCAGTAATACTATATGGCTGTGACAGTCTATAAGGAAAGTTCAATCCCACAAAATCAACATTTTCAAATTGTGGCACTGAAGACTTTTGAAAGTTCCTTGAAGAGCAAGGAAATTAAATCAGTCACTTAATGAAATTAATTCAATCCATTAGAAGGACAAATACTGAAGCTTAAAATACTTTGATCACATAATGAAAAGATAAAACTCATTTAAAAAGACCCGATTGCTGGAAAAGATTGAAGGCAAAAGGAGAATAGGATGGCCAATATAAGATGGATAGATAAATGTCATGAAACAATGAACATGAACTTGCTCAGACCTAACATGCTAGGCTCCATGGAGTCACAAAGAGTTGGACATGGGAGGGAGGGAGGGAGGAAGATAGAGAGGGAAGAAGAAACAAAATAGATGCCCACTAGTTGGAAAATGACTAAACAGATCATTGTATACAAATATAATGGAGTATTACTGTACTATAAGAACATTTATGATAAACACAAATCATGGAAAGACTAACATAAACAAGTGAAGTAAGCAAAGCCAAGAAAATAACATATACAAAACTTCAGCAATGTAAATGGAAAGAGCAACAAACCAACAGAAAATGAACATTGAAAAATTATAAAGACTAAATCTGGCCCCAAAGAAGAGATTTGAGAAAGCATCTTCCCCTCATTGCTTTGTAGAAATAGAAGGTTAACAAATATGGAATTGCATATTTATCAATTTTTTAAGTCTATTGATAGGTTTTTCTGGTTTTCTTTCTTATCCTTTTTTTTTTAATAATTCTATCTAGGAAGTGAAAAGGAAAGGAATACAGGGGAAATTTTTGTTAATATAAATAAATATAATTATATATAAATAATATAATAAATATAAAAAATAAACAAAAATAAATTTTATTAATATATTAATAAAATGTATTTTTTAAAGGAAAGGAAAAGAAAGGAAATTATATATATATATATATATGTATCACTCCAGAGTCTCTACCCTATTAAAAAGGAACATATAAATTGGTTAACTATTTGATCTGAGGTAAATCCATTAACCTGTCTGAGCCTAAGATGATCTATAAAATGAAAGGGATAGACTATATTAGAGGTGTTAAAAACTCAAATAAAAACATGGGCCACTAATCTTTATATAAGGATCCCTGTAGATCACATACTGACATCATTTTTAAAAACTAATATTATCTATGTTTTATTATTTTTAGTCAAATATTTTCAATGACTTTTTTTTTTTTTTTTTTTTTTTGCTGAGGCAATTGGGATTAGCTGCCCCTTTCAATTACATTTTAATCTAATTCAGGTAGCACATAGGAGTGTCAAGTGCATTGGAGTGCAAGTTAAATATGCTGAATTTTCTGCATATTGAACACATATCCTAAATAACCTTGAAGGAAACCTTTTAGCTCTAGATCTATTATTTTATACATTTTTAAAGATTTTTTTTTGTTTGTTTTTTTAATCCAAGCATTGGGGCAGCTAGGTGGTGCAATGGATAGAGCACCAGCCTTGAAGTTGGGAGGACCTGAGTTCAAATGTGACTTCAGGCACTTAACATTTCCTAGCTGTATAACCCTGGACAAGTTAATTAACCCCAATTGCCTCAGACAAAAAAAAAAATAAATTAAATTAAAAATTAAATTAAAAATTAAAAAAAAAAATTCAAGCATTTCTGTAGGAAATACAAAGACCCAAATAAATAAACTTGATATGATGGAATAGTACTGTGCTGAAAGAAATGATAAACAATTTGATTTTAGAAAAACAAAGATCTGTATAAGATAATAAAAAAATGAAATGACAGAACTAAGAGAACACTATACAGTAACAGCAATTAAAAAAAATAACTGTGAATGAGTAAGCTATACTATTGAAAATACTCAAATCAACAAAGGATCTATGAAGAAAGATGCTATCCACCCACAGAGAGGATAGATATATGCATAGTGTGGTTATGTGTGTGTGTGTGTGTGTGTGTGTGAAAAATGAGGATCTTTTCTAGTGAGGAGTGGGAAGGGAGGAAAATAGTTCATTATTTGAAATGTAACCAAAAAATGAAATTAAAAAAAGATACTTGGCTAACGTCTTTGATAGATCATCAAATCAATCAAAAAATATACCTTCAGATAAATCCTTTAAGACATTTGATTAGAAAAATCAGCAGTGATCTCATAACCATGCCAGCTTTGGAACTGAAAATGCTTTATCATCAGAAAAGAAATTTCTGGTAAAGTTAAAAGAGAGAAAAAAAAAAAAAGAAAAAAGTGGGGCATTTAAGGACTGAAATTGTTCCAAAGGGTGAGGTGGGAGGTGAAATTGAGGGGGGAATTCATTATGTTATTCAGGTGGGCAAAAATCCAGAAGCATTATTATCATCTGTTGTGGTTTCAAGGAATGGAAGGGATCCCATTCATCCCACAGAATGAAGTGGGAAGGGATTACTAAGTTACAAAAACAGTGGTGGGCTAGAAAAAATGCAATTTTTTACTGGAGAAGAGAGATTAGACAAGGTGAAAGAGTATCAGAACAAGTGTAGGTATGATTTCCCCCTTTTGACACATCATAAGAGAACATGAAAGCAACAAAGGGCTCACCTAATAAGTATCCTATAGCGAGGTTATTTTGTTTGATAACTAAAAGTTACAAATGGACTTTGGAAGTGGGTGCAAGATTAATAAATGAAAAAATGTCAAACAAAAAATAGATAATGAAGTCATCAAACGGTCACACTGTTGCAAGACTAGAATAAACATTTCTTCCACTATTATCTTCATATATCAGGGATAGCTTTTTGAGGATTCAATGATGTGTGTGCATCTGTGTGCATGTGCACAGGCATGCATCAGTGACTTAAAAAGGATGAATGATGTTTTTGTGTGAGGATGATATTGTACTAGTCCTGGAAGACTTCAGAACCTCTCAAACCAGAACCAAGGTCAAACCAAAGATTTTGGTCTAATTCAATTCAATTCAACAAGAATTTGTAGGACTCCAGCACAAACTTTGTGCTATGCATTATGCTAGAAGTAAAATATTAAGATAAAAAAGTTCCCAAAGCCCTGGGAGTATACATTCTACTGAGGAGAAACAATTGTTTGCACAGATAAGTAAATAAAAGAAATACGCAAAATAAAGACAAAGTATTTGGGAGGGAAGGGGGAAAGTACTACTAACTGAATTGGGAAAAAGTTCTCTCATTTCAGCCTTTCCCCAAGCCTAAAACCTTGTGCTTTAGGATGACTAATGTGGCAGCTGTGTAGAGGGTGGATTGGAAAGAGAATAAGTCTGAAGTCTGGAAGAGCAGTAAAAGACTATTACAAACATGTAGGTGAGAGGTGAAGAGGGCCTAATTAGCATCAAAAATAGAAGACACTAAAAGTAAAAGAATACAAGATACTTTCTGTGAAGGTAGAATCAATAAGATTTGGCAACTGACATGTTTTGCCATTTTTTAAACTGTTGAACATTTAGGTATTAACGGAACATTCAAGTGGAAATGTCTAACGGGCTGAACCATCCATACCAAAAACCCAATTCCTTTATGATATGATACTGGATGGATAATTTATAGAGCTTATATATATATATATACATATATATATATGCATATATAACACATGTATGCATATATATTATGTACATGCCCATATATCTTATGTGTGTGTGTATACACAAACACATCTTCTATAAATGATTAAGTTTGGTCCATAATTTTTTTAAATTTTTTTGTGTTTAAAATTTAAATACAAAGTTTTTTTTTTAAAAAAGACAGAAAAAGGGGGAAAAACATCGTCATGTGCATAGCAGAATATAAAGGAGGATTCAAATAATGTAACAATAAATTTTCATTTCAAGAAAGTACATATAATACAAGACATTGTATTACTGTCCATTTTTTCTTTGCTTTTTTTGCTCTCTGCTGTGCACTTTACTTTTTCCCCCTTTCCTCCCCTCCACCTCTCGAAAAATAGGCTATACTTGAGTACAAATAGAGTTATATTTACATATATACTCACACACATATACATGTGTATACACATATCTTAAACAATATTAATATGGCTGATGTATAATAGATTTCTCTCTTGACTGAATTTTTTTTAACTTTTGACTGAGACCAATAATTACTACCCCTACTTTTTTTCTCTAATAAATTCTACTCCTGATCATTGTTATTGTTTTTGTGTATAGCTCCTGTTTCTTATCTCAAACTCTTCTCTTTACTTCTCCCCATTAACTTATCTTGCTATTACTTAACCTCCCCCTGCCCCAAAGATCCCTTCCTTTTCTTTTCCCCCTATCCTTTCCCTCCCCTTTTATCCCATTCCCATCAAACTACACACCCTTCTATACCCCACTTTATCCTCTTATTTCTTTATAGATTTTGGAGGGTATTGTGTGTATGTTTTTTCCTTCTTTATTCCACTCCCAATGTCAGTAGGATTTCAGAACTACCAATTCTCCTCCCACACCCCACATCTAATTCCTCTCTGTTAATTCTTGTTCTTATACCTCATTCATATAGCATTATTACTGTTTCTATTTGTTCCTACTTGGATTTGCTTTTTAGAGTCCCATCATACTCAGCTCTACTTGGTCTTTATTTTGGACTAATGACAATCTTAAACATGCGGTTTAAATTTCCCTGTATACATATACGTATATTTTTATATACATATATTGTATGGTAAATATAGAAAATTATATCATAGCCCATAGAAAGAATACTGGGCTACAAATCAGGAAACTAAAGATTATGTTTTATTTAAATACTAACTAGCACATGATCTTAGGACATTTCACTCCTGACAATTTTTCAATTTGCAAGATATGGCTCATGAGATTTGTTCTATCTCCCTCACTTTACCCTTCTGAGAATGAAAAGACCTTTGGTCATTGTTTACTAAATGTTTGTTGGGTTGAGGAAAGTGCCTAACATTGAAACTATGAAAAATTTGAGAAAATGAGGTCAAAAATCAAAGAGAACAAAAATTTTAATTGTTACTCATGAATTTCTTTCTGACAAAAGTTTGGAATCAAGACTATAATAATATAGTTTTTAAAAGATAATTTTTACTTGGTTTAGTAATGTTATTAACACAGCCAAAATTAGAAACATCGTTTTTACCCTTTCGAGTTGTCACAAATTTGTTTTAAAAATATAAAGAACTAGGATCTAAATGCAGGTATCATTTTATTTAATTATATCCATCTTGAAACTTTCAACATTTCTAATGGAGAACAGATCTAGCTGTAGGAATGAAGCAATGCGCTGTCAAATTACGAATCATTTTTCTTTTCCCAGTCTACTACAAAGTATCTCAATAAAGTAAATGCTACTTTACTCTATTTTATCAATCGGTCAACTGATCACTCATGAGAAAACCAGCCCGTTATATACTAATATGCTGCAAGTGATATAAAAAACATGCCCTTGACCTCAAGAAACTTCTGTTCTCCCTGGAAGACAGGACTTTCACAAAAGAAATCACTGAAAAATAACTAAGCCCTAAACTGAATGTAAGTGTAAACATGGTTTAGAAAAAGGAATTCAGTATAGATTAGACAACAAGTCTAGCCTTATGAAGGAGGTGGATTTAACCTGAGCATTGAAGGATAGATAGAATTTGATTATGGTATCATGTACACTCAGGGCAAACACATCATGAACAGACCTAAGAGGTGAGAATAAGTTTACTGTGCAGCAGACAACATTGAGAATAGCCTGATGGAAGAAAAGGGTGCATGTTGTAGAGAAGTTGGAGATATTGTAGATTGTATTTCTAACTAGAGGAACTACTTTTGTACTTCTCTGACTTTTCCACCATACTCCAGGAAATTCATCACTGAAATCTCTTCATCCTGCATCATTCAATCAGCTTTGGTACTTCCAACTCATCATTATCTTCTCCCCTCTGATTGGAGGGGCAGATTCAAGAACTCTAAAACCTCCATTTAAGGAGATTCAGGATAGACATCTCATTTCCCACCCAGCTGAACTATTTTGAGAGTTCTCTGACTTTTCCATTATGCCCTCACATCAAGGAACTTTTCCTTCCCCCTTTTCAGCTTCCTTGCATTGCTTTCCCCATTATACTGTAACTTCCTTGAGAGCAAGAACTTCTTCATCTATTTAAATTTTTATCCCCAGTGCTTAACATAGTTTCTGGCACATAGTAGGTGCTTACTTAACAAATGTTTACTGACTGATTGAATCCCTAATATTAGACACAAGCCTGTTGCATAATAAGCACTTTTATAAGGATTTGATGGCAGGCTCCCTTGTAGGTCAGGATCCAAAGCACTGAGGAGCCTTGAGAGCCAGAAAAAGGAATCTGGATTTAATGTTGTAGGAAGCAATTATAAGCTTGTGAACGAGGAGGGAAAAAAAACGAAAGCAGTGTTTTAGAACAATTAATTTGGCAATGTGTGGGAGATATATTGGAAAGAGTGAGCTCATCTACAAAGCTCTTGAAATTAGTCAGACATGAGATGATGGGGTCTGGATCTGGTCGGTAAGTAGGAATAGGGAAGAAGGGATAAATCTAACAATTAAAAGAAACAATAGGATTTGTCGAACAATTGACTATAAGAAATGTGGGAGAAGGGTCAAATGGAACTCTCTTAATACTTTTGTAGTACTCCAATATGACAGTATGCATTATGGTGATTTTTGAGTATTACATGGTCTAGAAGTGAATTGAGGATACTTTTTGACAAGATATTATATCATGGATTGATAAATTCTGCTTAGGATAATAATAGTAATCATCATAGCATTTAAATAATCCTTTGAGGTTTGAAAAGCTATTTGTATACATCATTTCATTTAATTGACTAGAGAGAATGAAAAGATTAAGAAACTGGGATTTTACAGCTAAGTTAAACAGCTTAATCAGAATCAATGTGGCATATTGAATAGAAGGCCAATTTTTAAGTTCTAGTGGCCTTTTCATGATGACAACACTTTCATCCCTATAGTCTCCTCCTCCAATTTGTAAACTCTTCCATGGAAATTCCATTTAAAAGAATGCCCAGTTATCCATGCTGACTTCAAGTGTGGATCATCTCTCTGCACTATTTTTCCACTTTGTCTAAACAAAAGTAGCTTCACCATCCCCAGTGATGAGATTGGAACCAAATAATGGGATTCAGCACCAAATGAGGTAGCAATTACTAGTTCAAAATATGAGGGAAGGGCAAGGCACATGTGAAGAATTCACAATGGCTTTCTCTTTCACTTTATTTACTTAAAGAGGTTATAAATTGAAGTGGTAAAATAGACACTAGGAGTGGTAAACATGAAATAGTATTGGGAGAACATATAGGTAGCAAGTTTAACAATTACAATGGAAAAAACATGTTCCCCACCGGAACTCACAATTAAGCAGGAGAAAGAAAATACCATGAGATGGGAGTATGCCCTTAAGTGGCAGACTAAATCAATAAAAGTTTATTACCCTAAAAGAGTTAGCTATAACAAGGAGAAAAATATCACGAGACACTGAAGCAGGAAAGACCATGAAGCATGGGGGAGGAAGTAAGGAGAAAGACACCAAAATGCTGTGACAGACTAACTACAAAAGAGTTTCAGCAAAGATGGCATAGGCCATGGTCAGATTTATAGGGGAAATTTAGCTTCCAGAGGTTGACATCATAACTTGACTTTCTGATGGATACAGTAAGGTGAGGTTTCCTAAGACCTCCACAGTTGTGGCTGTAGGGCTGAGCTGATGCTGGTCAGTGCCCTTCTCTGCTTACCTTGGGGAGTATTTATCTTATCAGTACTTCAGACTCTCTCTACCAACTTCAAGTTACTCAGGATTTCCTCACCAATACTATTCCTACCTCCTTTTGTGCTCCCCCCTTTATTTACTGTCTTCCCTCATTAGAAAGTAAGCTCTTTATGGGAAGAAACTGTTTTTCTTTATGCTTATAAAATGGAGATACTAACAATACCTACTTCTCACAGCTGTTATGAAGATCACATGAGATATTGTAAAGCATACATTGCCTGACACTAAGCACCTAAGACACATTTTATATATCTTGAAACTATCTTGTAATCATAAAGATCTGGGTTCAAGAATCACCTCTAATATATGCTGCCTATAAGATCGAGGTAAGTCATTTAACTTCTCTGTATACCAGGTTATTCTCCAGGGCCGAGTTGCAAAGTAAATGCTATCTGTATTGGTAGAAATAATTTCCCATTCCAGTAAAATCACACATCCAATAAAAATAACAAAACAACTCCCTTAAGATTAACTCAAGAGATAGTTGGTGTGCTCTATACTGACAAAACATTTAAGATATGATAGATGTGGTTGTACTAATTCAGAATTAAAAAAAACTACAATAGATGTTAGCCTGAAGATTTTTTTTTTCACAATGAAGGAAAGGTTTGCAAAGCAAATTAACAGCATGAATAAAATTATGTGAAGAATTTGGAATACGTAAACTCTTTAAGAAAACTATTCAGATAAAACATACAGAGAAATAAATTGTTTAGAGAATCAAATAGAGAAATGACAATAGAATAACACAGAATAGAATAATAAATACATTGAGGACCTGTCTGAAAGCAGGGCAAATTATTGAGGTAATAATAGCTGGAGAATATTATGGTCTCTTTACTCATTTGCATGTGACTTTTGAGTTTTAAAGTATATAACTTATAATCATAAATTAAATAACTTTTGGGGCACTATGGGAAGGTTATATAAGAACTATTGGGTTCAAATCTCCAAAACAATGGATTTCCTAAGTTTTACTCAAGCTTAGCGCAGTACCTGGCACATAGAAGGTACTTAATATTTATTGACTTTGTGTAATAAGGTGAAGATAAGTCACTGACAATCCCCAACTGAGGCATGAAAGTCTAACAAGCCAGCTGTAGAAGATTAAGAATCTCTGAGAAGAGGCAAGAGAATAAGTTTATCACTAGAGGTATAAGAAATTGGGGAAAGAAGACAGTTTTCAGCTCACATAAATGACTCTACAGATGTTTTGCTGAGAACTTGTTTGTGGGAAGAGACACAGTACTTTGCTCATTAATTGAGGAAAGATTAGAAAGCAGCTGCTGAAAGCTCATTGGCTAAGAGCTCAATCCTGCTTCTGTGTAAAAAGCTACAGGACTATACTCTCCAATGTCATCTACAGCCTGAAAGAGAAAAAGGAAACTCCTCAGCGGTGCCTGGAAAGGTGTGCCCTCCTTTGGTTTGAAAAAAAAGGAAAAAAGACTGTGTCTTTTATTGTTATCTTTAAATTAACAGAAATGACTGCTACATAAAAAAATTCATTAAAATTTTGCATTAACAACCTGAATTTTATATAGCATTTCAAGGTTTGCAGAGTTCTTTCTTAACATCCCTAGAAAGAAGTCAGTACCAAAATTATTATTCCCATTTTATGGATAAGTAGATGAAGAGTCTGAGGTTCAGAGACATTAAATCATCTACATGGGATAAAAAGAACTAAGATTTTCAATTAAGTCTCTTTATTTCAGTCCCTTGCTAGCATTCATTTATCCAGTTTTTCTTTAAAAATGATTCTTTCCTTATTCAAGATTACTTCAGCAATCTAAAATTCCTGACAGCCCTTTTTCTGCATCTTTTGTAAGATTAAACAATCAAGCAATATATTTATTAAGTCTTACTTTTTGCCAGGCACTATGAATACACAAAAATGAAAGTTCCTGCCCTCAAGGAGCTTACATCCTATTTGTGGAATGTGTATGTGAATACATGTGTGTCCGTGTGTGTACACTTGTGAAAAGTGTGTGTGTATACATAAAAAATAAATACTGGGTAATGGGGTAAGGTGGGAAGTACTACCAGCTGCAGGAAAAAAGAAAGACTTCATAGGGATGTTCTTTAAGCTGAGCTTTAAAGAAAATAAAAGATTTTAAGAGGTGATTTCAGAAAGGCCCGGAGAGACCTACATGAACTGATGGTAAGTGAAATGAGCAAAATCAAGATATCATTGTACACGGCAACAGCAAGATTATATGACGATCAATTCTGATGGACATGGCTCTTTTCAACAATGAGATGATTCAAGCCAGTTCCATTAATCTTGTGATGAAGAGATTCATCTGCCCACAGAGAGGCCTACAGAACCTGAATATGGATCAAAATATAGCATTTTCACTCTTTTTGTTGTATGCTTGCATCTTGTTTTCTCATTTTTTTCCCCTTTTTGTTCTGATTTTTTTTTGTGCAGCATGGTATTTGTGAAAATATATAAGAACTGCACATGTTTTACACATATTGGATTACTTACTGTCTAGGAAAGAGGGTGGGGGAAAGGGAGGGAAAAATTTGGAACACAAGGTTTTGTAAGGGTTAATGTTGAAAATTATTCATGTATATATTTTGAAAATAATTAAAAAGCAAATAAATAAAAAAGCTTAGACAGTCTTTGAAAAATACTTTTAAATAATATTAAAGATTATATATCACTATCAAAAATATTCTTTTTGGTTTTATGACCATTTCAAATGAGATTTGGGGACAACTAGGTGATGCAGTAAATAGAACATGAAGCCTAGAGTTAGGAAAACCTGAGTTTAAATCTGGCCTCAGATACTTAATAGTTTATGTGACCCTGGACAAGTTACTCAATCCTGTTTACCTCAATTTCCTCATCTGTAGAATGAGCTGGAGAAGGAAATGGCAAACCATTTCAGTATCTCTCAAGAAAACTGTAAATGAGGTCACAAAACATGGAACATAACTGGAATGACTGGACAACAAAATGGGACTTTATCTGAGAAAGCTATACTCAAAAAAAGCAAAATCATACTTTTTGGAATTACATCATAATGTAAATTGGCCTCCAGTAAAGTGTTGGGAGCAGGTTTAATTGGTAACTCCAGTTTTTCCTTTTCAAAATTTTAATAATTTTATCTCAAAACTTTTGTTTGGTCTTCAAAGTAGTGTGGTAAAGTGAGAAGTGCACTAGTTCTGGAATTAGAAGACCTGAATTTAGATTCCAGCTATGACATATTAGCTTTGAGATAACTTCCCATTCTGATCCTGTTTCTTTATCCATAAAATAGAGATAATGATCCCTGAATTATTTACCTCATACTTTGAGGAGAGTACTTTGTAAACCTCAAAACTCTAAGTAAAGTGAATTGTTATAATGACAAAACATTTCATGTGTTTTATCTTGTTATATTTTAGCACTCACAGGAATGAAGTTTTTCCCCCCAAAACCTTATATGAAATAATCTATAAAAGACATCAGACACCTTCTATTCTGTCAAAGTAAGGAAAGGAATACTGAAGAACTAAATCTATGATTCAGAAATGATTCAATAATGTCCTATACTATTCATTTTTTTTAATTTAGCTTGTAAAATTCATAGTATTATACTTGCAAGCTAAAGTAGATATGGAACAAGCTGTCTTTCATAACTATCAAATAATATTATTAAGCACCTTTATGCACATGATCCTTTCCCTGGCATCTTTCACAAGAATTTAATCTGCTTTTGTGGATGACTAATTTCTAAAGTCACATTTAAATTCTATGTCTTCATATAAAGTATTTCAAGAGCTGTCATCCCAAACTGCTTTATATTATGCATCTGGCTGAAGATAAATTTCTAAAGGACAACACTGTGCTTTTTCAAGGAGAAGTGGGGGGAAGCAGATAGTACCTAGATTGACCCAGTGAAAAATAGCATTATTTGAAAAAGAACAACCATCATTTTCCCACAGTGAATAGAGGATAGTCAAAAATATAGAGAGAGCCAACTGGAACTATGATTTCATTGCTTTAGATAACTCCCAGGTGAGGAAACTTCCTTTACTAATGCAGGTTGGCACCTTCTCTACAACATCAATAAACATTTATTAAATAGCTACTACAAGCTAGAAACTATGCTCTAGGAATACAAAGAAAGGCCAAAGTAAAGATTGCCCCTGCTCTCCAGGAACTCACAGTTTAATAAAGAGCAAACATTTATGTACAAACAAGGTAAATATGAGGTAAACTGTAGATAATAAGAAGTTATTTACATTAAGGAGGAATCAGGAAAGGCTTCCTGTAGAGTTTTATTTTAACAGGGACTGAAAGGAAGCCAGAGAATCCAGGAGATGGAAATAAGCAGGACAGAATTCCAGGTATGGAGAAGAACCAATGAAAATGCCTGGACTTGGGAGATGAAGAAATGAAAATTGAGAGCTAAATACTGAATGGGGTGGGAGTGGATTATAAATAAAGCACAAAGATATCTTCCATGTGATAGGACTTGATTTTGATATCTAGTTTAAAGAACCTACTTTGACATTCTAGACCTCAAAATATTCTCTAGATTACTCCAGTGGTAAAAGTTTTGGTTGGAAGTCCATCCAATGAACTATCCAACCTCATAGCACTCTTTTACCTACAGCATCTGTAGCAGGAGTGCAAGATTTTGAAAGGGCAAGGCCAACCCCTCCTCCTCTCCCTACTTCCCAAGGCTGGCTGAGATTCTGAACCCACTTTGCATAGAGTAGTTTGCTGAATATTTTTCCCTTGTGATCCCTTTTTGCCAGATAAATTTTTACATGACTATGGATATATAGGTATGTAAAATAGGTATACAAATCAAACATTTACTGATAATAAATAATAATTTCACTACTGCCACATTCAATCACAAGACCCTATATAGGATTGCCGACCACAGTTTAAGAAACTAGGGCATAGAACACTGAGAGATTAAGGGATTAAATGATTAAGTGAGTGAGCCAATGTCTCCAAGACAACTTGAATCCAGGCTTTAAGGTTGGCTTTCTATCCATTAGCCATAACAGAATATATGGTAGCAAAAATTGTTGGGTTGGATACTCAAGACATTGTGCCTTGCAGCTCCCTGAAATGGAAATCAGAAGATCTAACCTCTCTTCCATCTTATGTATTTACAGCAACAATATAGCAATAATCACATCTAACAAATTACATATCATTTTAGAATTTGGTGGATAATGGTACGAGTACTTTAGATTTGTGATTAGTGATTATGTTCATCAGAGTCCCTATGCCTTTCAAAGGTGCATATCCTATTGGTCTTTTCCAGCCCCATTAGGGTAATGCTCTATACTTTGGTGATTCCATCACAGGTTCAATTAGTATTTTTATGAAGATGATTCCCAGATCAATATGTCAAGTCTTACTCTTTTGGATTCCTGGAACTGGATGTCCTATACACATCTCAAATCCGACAGGTCCGAAACAGAACAACCATCTTTCCCCGAAACCCTTCCCTACTCAACATCTTTGTTACTATCAAAGGATGTAATCCTCCCAGGCAGCCAAGTTCACAAATCCTGTATCATCCCTGGTTCCTCACTCACAATCATCTCATATATCCAATTTATTGTCAAATAATGTTTTCTACCTTTCAAGTCCCTTACTCTTCACTTATTGTCACTGGCTAAATACAGGCTCACAAAAACCAAACCAAAAAACAAACAAACCAAAAGTTTGGTGAAAATCAAGGCAAATTATATCCACAGCTTTGTCCTCATCTACTATTTAAGTAATCCATTTTTTTAAAAAGTGCCAAATAACTACGTCAACAACTCTCCTGGGCTCTACTCCTGTTCTCTCACTTGGTGCCCTTATCAGCTCCCAAACATCTCCATGCAAGATCTACATATCCAAGCCCTATCTCTCTCCCAAGATCTAAGACCTAAGTACCTACTGGAAATTTCAACCTGGTTATCCCATAGAGATCTTAAATTCATAATGTAAAAAATGAATTAATCATTTTTCTCCAAAAATTCACTCTTTTCAAACTTCCCTATTTCTGTCAAGGGTATCACCATTGTTATAGTCTACTGAATTCACAATTTTAGCATTAGCTCAAACTATTCACCTTGTGGCATGTGTAGTTCTCAGGACTTGGGAGTTAAGACGGAGTTCAAATTCCAGCTCCACCATATTCCTGTGTGACTTTGGGCAAATCTTTCTCGTAATCTGTTGCCTTATTTGTAAAATAAAGAGGTTACATTTGTTGATCCCTGAGTTCTTTTAGCTCCAAGTCTGATTTATATCTTGCCTCAAATATCCAATCAGTTGCTGAATCTTGACATCTACATCCATTTCACTTCTATCATGACTTCACTACTCACACAACTACTACCCTAATTTGAGCCTATCACTTCTTGTCTGAACTATGAACCTTCCCCACACCAAATCATTTTGCATCATATATGTAATCCTTAAGGAAAGTTTAGCCATACCATCCTTATGGAAACTTTAATTAAAAAACTTGGTGATAAAGAAAACTCCGTACATAGGCAGCTCAAGTCAAAGAGTGATCATCCTGGTAAAGCAGAAGGGAGATTCAGCAGCCCCCCACCCACACCCCAGGCTGGGTGAGCAGCCTTTTAAGGATGATGCTGCTCACCTGGTGTGAGAAAGGGGTTAGAAAAGGTGCCTTGATTACAGCAGCAGGTGGGGATCCCATCCTGCAATCCAAAAAAAAGTATAAAAACTGCAAAGATGATTTCATTCATCATTGGTACATGGAATATATGCATTTATAGGCAACACAAAATCCAATAGACCTGCAACAGCTTTTGTAGCAAGAGAACTCGGTAGATATCACACCAAAGTAACAGCCCTGGATGAAACTAAAGCTAGCAAACACAGGCCAGCATACTGAAGTTGGAGCTGGGTACAGGTTTTTTCTGGAATGAGTGCTATAAAGGGAAGCACCGCAAAGCTGGTGTAAGTTTTGCAATCAAAACTCATCTAGTCGATAAGCTTGTATGCTCACCGAAAAGGAGTGAATGACAGGCTCAAGACAATACAATTCCCACTTGCAGGAAAACACCTTGCCATCATCAGTGTCTATGCTCCCACCATGATGAAGAAAATTTTTATGAAGACCAGAAAAGCTTTATCACCTTAATGTGCCAGAAGAGGACAAGCTAAGTGACTGTAATACTAGAGTACGCTCAGACCACCAGACATGGCAGAGAGTCCTTGGAAGGAATTCAGCTGGAAACATTAACATCAATGCTTACTAACATCTCATCACCAATACTGCCTTTCATTTACCTAATCACAACCAAGCTTCATGGAAGTCTCTCCAACCCCCACACCAAAGCAAAAAGCATTGGTTGACTGTATGGCTGAAGAGACAGGTAAGGTGTGGTACAGAGTGCTAGACTGATCACAGACCAATCCTCTCCAAGATAAACATTAATATTAAAAAAAAAAAAAAGCAGCAGTCCTAAAGTAAAGACTACCAGAAGAATTAATAGCAACCCATTAGAGTGCAGCAAAAAAAAGGAGTGGGCAGCTTTCAGAGATTTCATATTGCATTTGTTCATCTAATCAAAATGATGGGTAGATTCAGAAGCTGCTAAATGAAAAATAAGAACTCCGTAAGGTATACCAGCAGGGTAACTCAAGGCAGCATTTAATTCCATCTAAAGTAAAGTATAATCAAAACTTGAAAGATGGAGGATTCTTGGCACAGTAAGAAAGCAAATTCATCTACAAGCTAAGATGACAGGAAAAGATAATGTTGGCGGGGATGTGGGAAAACTGGGACACTGATACATTGGTGGTGGAACTGTGAATGGATCCAACCATTCTGGAGAGCAAACTATGCTCAAAGAGTTATCAAACTATGCATACTCTTTGATCAAGCAGTGTTTCTACTGGGCCTATATCCCAAAGAGATTTTAAAGGAGGGAAAGGGACCCCACATGTACAAAAATACTCGTGGTAGGCCTTTTTGTAGTGGCAAGAAACTGGAAACAATGGATGCCCATCAATTGGAGAATGGCTAAATAAACTATGGTATATGAATGTTATGGAATATTATTGTTCTATAAGAAATGACCAGCAGGATGATTTCAGAAAGGCCTGGAGAGACCTACAAGAACTGATGCTAAGAGAAATGAGCAGAACCAGAAGATCATTATACACGGCAACAAGACTATAAGATGATCAATTCTGATGAACATAGCTCTCTTCAACAATGAGGTGATTCAAACCAGTTCCTATTGTTCAGTGATGAAGATAGTCATATACATCCAGAGAGAGGCTTGTGGGAACTGAGTATGGACCACAACACAGCATTTTAACAATTTCTGTGATTATTTGATTGCATTGTTTTCCTTCTTAGGTTGTTTTTTTTTTCTCTTTCTAAATCTGATTTTTCTTATGCAATAAGATAACTGTATAGATATACATACATATATTGGATTTGTCATATAATTTAACATATATAACATATATAAGACTACCTGTCATCTAGGGGTGGAGGTGGGGGAAAGGGGAAAAATTTGGAACAGAAAAAAAAATTTGCAAAGGTCAATGTAGAAAAATCACTCATGTTCTATAAATAAAAAAGCATTAATTAAAAAAAAAAGACAAGAGGGGTAAATTGCTCACACAAAAGCTAACTGAAATACAAGAAGCCATCATCGCTCAGGAGTAAGCCCTTATTGTCAATCTCTATAGAAAATAGATTGTCCTAACGCCAAGATAGTGGAGAGTAGATGTGTCTCAATCTGAGCTTCTCCAAGTTTCCTTCAAATCAACAGCAGATCAAGCCTCTTAACTGGGTTTGGAATAATAGAACCCACAAATATTTGGAGTACAACAAATTTCCAGAAGAAGATACTTTGGAACAACTTCAGAAAAGGCCTGTTTCAATTGGGCAGAGGAAAAGTCTGCTGAGCCCAGACTGCAGCCCAGGGAGCCCAGGGCAAGGAGTGGGGAGCCAGAGCATTGTGGCATCTACCACCAGGGAATCTCCTGGGAGGCTCTTTGGATACTCTGTCCTGGGTACAAGCCAGTGGTTCAGAGATTTACTGTAAGATACCCAAAGCAAATACAAATGGCAAATTGTGAGTCCCTGAATCCCAGAGCCAGCCTTGACCATGCCTAGCCCCAAACCAGAAGTCAGTCAGGAGCACCAGCCCCAGTCCCAGTGTAAACTTTGCCTTAAGAGCAGACCTCAACCTTTAAAAAAAAAAAAAAAAAAATTCAAAAAGGGAGCAGCTAGGTGGTGTAGTAGATAGAGTACCAGCCCTGAAGTCAGAAGGCTCTTGAGTTCAAATGTGGTCTCAGACACTTAACACTTCCTAGTTGTGTGACCCTGGGCAAATCACTTAATTCCAATTGCCTCAGCAAAAAAGAGCAAAAAAGCAATAAGAACTCTGAACATAAAAAGCTTTTATGGAGAGAAAAGAACAGACTCCTGAGTTTTCTTAAGGCAAATCACCTCCAGGTAAAGTCCCAAAGGGTAATATGACTTGGTCCCCATTTCACAAGGCTCTCTTGGAAGAAGAAGAAATATGGGAAAGGAAATGAGATCTTGTAAGAGGGTATGGAAAAGTAAAAACAGAAATTATCTGAAGAAAACTACTTTAAAATAACCATTGAAAGAATAAACCGTTCACCTCCTGAGACCCCCAAAATGAAAGCTCCAAGGAATATCTCAGCTAAATTTCAGAATTATTGGATCAAGGTAAAAATACTGCAAACAGCAAGAAAAAAACAATTCAAGTATTGAGGAGTCACAATCAGGATTACCCAGGACCTGGAAGCTTTCACCTTAAAGGTGAAAAGCCTGGAATCTGATATTTGGAAAGACAAAGGAACTTGGATTGCAGCCAAGAATCAACTATCCAGCTAAATTGAGCATTATCTTTCAGGGAAGAAGATGAACATTCAATGATACAGTTAAATTTCAGAGCAGAACAAAAAATTTGATCTCCAAATACAGAACTCAAGAGAAGCAAAAATATAGATTGTCCAGATAAACAGAAGAAATAACTTATTTAAATCGTTCCATTTTAGAAAAAAGAAATAGAACAAGCTATTAATCAATTCCCTAAGGAAAAATCTCCAGGGGCAGATGGATTTACATGTGAATTCTAGCAAACATTTAAAGAACAATTAACTCCAATACTATGTAAACTATTTGAAAAAATGGGAAAGATTCTTACCAAATTCCTTTTATGACACAGATATGGTATTGATACCTGAACTAGGTAGGATGAAAACAGAGAAAGAAAATTATAGACCAATTTCCCTAATGAATATTGATACAAAATTCTTAAATAAAATATTAGCAAAGATCGTTACAGAAAGTCATCCCCATGTTAACAGACCACATCCAAGTAGGATTTATACAAGGAATATAGGGCTGATTCAATATTAGGAAGACTATTAGCATAATTGACTATATCAATAACCAAACTAACAAAAATCATGATTATCTCAATAGATGCAGAAAAAGCATTTGATAAAATCCAACACCCATTCTTATTCAAAACCCTAGAGAATATAGGAATAAATGGGCTTTTCCTTAAAATGATCAGTAGCATCTATTTAAAACCATCAGCAAGCACCATATGTAATGGGGACAAAATAGAACCATTCCCAACAAGAACAGGGGGTGAAACAAGATTGCCCACTATTACCATTACGTTTCAATATTATATTAGAAATGTTAGCTTTGGCAATAAAAGAAAAAGATAAAAGGAATTAGAGTAGCTAATGAGGAAACCAAATTATCACTCTGCAGAGAATATGATGGTATACATAAAGAACCTTAGAAAATCAACTAAAAAACTACTAGAAACAATTCACAACTTTAGCAAAGTTGCAGGATACAAAATTAATCCACTTAAATCAACAATTTTATATATTACCAACAAAGTCCAATAGCAAGAGATATAGAGAAAATAACATTGAAAATAACTGTTGATAATATATTTGAGAGTCTATCTGCCAAGGCAGAGTCATGAACTATATGAACACAACAAAATACTTTCCACACAAATAAAGTCAGATCTATTCAACTGGAAAAATATCAAGTTCTCATGAGTAGGCCAAGTGAATATAAAAAAGCAACAATAATACCCTCATCTACTTATTTAGTGCTAAACCAAACACCCAAGAAATTATTTTACAGATCTAGAAAAAAATAAGAGTTCATCTGGAAGAACAAACGGTCAAGAATTTCAAGGGAATTAATGAAAAAATGCAAATAAAGGTGGCCTAGCTGTGCCAGACCTAAAACTATTATAAAGCAGTGGTTATCAAAACCATTTGGTACTGGCTAAGAAATAAAATAGTTGATCAGTGGAATAGGTTGGGTACACAGGACAAAATAGTCAGTGACTATAGTAATCTAGTATTTGACAAACCCAAAGACCCCAGCTTTTGGGATAAGAACTCACTATTTGATAAAAACTGCTGGGAAAATTAGAAACTAGTGTAGCAGAAGCTAGGCATTGACCCACACCTAACACCATATACCAAGATAAAGTAAAAATGGATTAATGATTTAAGACATAGTGACATAAGCAAATTTTAAAAAACACAGGATAATTTACCTCTCAGATCTGTGGAGAAGGAATTTGTGATCAAAGAACTGAAAATTAATATAATCAAAATTATTTAGTATTCAATAAAGTTAAGCTTTCATACAAACAAAATTAATGCTGACAAGATTAAAAGAGAAGCAACAAACTGGGAAAACATTTTTACATTTAAGAGTTCTAAGACCTCATTTTTAAAACATATTTGACTCAAATTTATAAGAATTCAAACCATTCTCCATTGATATATGGTCAAAGGACATGAACAATTTTCAGATGAAATTGAAACTATTTCTAGTCATATGAAAAGGTGCTGTAACTGACTACTGATCAGAAAAATGCAAATTAAGACAACTCAGACACCACTCTATACCTCTCAGATGAGAGGAAAAGATAATGACGAATGTTGGAGGGGATGTGGGAAAACTGGGACACTGACACATTGTTGGTGGAATTGTGAATGGAACCAACCACTCTGGAGAACAACTTGGAACTATATTCAAAGTTATTAAAATGTGCATACCCTTTGATCCAGCAGTGTTTCTACTGGGCATAAATCCCAAAGAGATCTTAAAGGAGAGAAAGGGACACATATTTGCAATCCTTTTTGTAGTGGCAAGAAATTGGAAACTGAATGGATGCCTGTCATGGTATACGAATATCTTATAAGAAACTGTCAGCAGGATGATTTCAGAGGTCTTGAACTGAGGCTAAGTGAATTGAGCAGAACCAGGATATCATTTTACATGGCAACAAAATTATATGGTGATGAATTCTGATGGACATGGCTCCCTTCAACAATGAGATAATTCAGGCCAATTCCAATGATTTTGTCAAGAGGACTGTGGTAACTCAATGTGGATCACAACATAGCATTTTCACTTTTTGTTTGCTAGCATTTTATAGCAGCAAGATAATTGTATAAATCTATGCATATATTGGATTACTCCCCATTTAGGGGAGAGGGTAGGGAAATCAGAACACAAGTTTTTCCAAAAGTTAATGTTGAAAAATTATCCACATCTTCAAAATAAAAAGTCTAAAAAAAAATAAGATTGCCCTGTGACCATTAGAGAAAGGAACTCCTTTCCAATTAGTCTTTGCTGGCAAGATTCTTAAGTTTCCCTTGAGTGATCACTCGCCTAGAAGATGGTCATCTACCTGAAAGCAAATGTGACTTCAAAAGGGATCCAAGGATAATCACTACAGGCATTTGCTGCCCAACAAGTCCTGCAGAGATCTCAAAATTTGTAGATATTACTGAGGCCTTTGATACTGTTAGCCATGCGGGCTTATGGGAAGTTGTCAAAATTTGGTTGCCTGACATTATTGTACTTCACAATGGGATGCTAGCCGAGTTTTGCTTAATGCGCAGGCTTTTCCAAAGTTATGTGCTTTCACCCACGTTTTCATCCATATTGTCAAATGCCTTCAATGAGTACAAACACAGCGCCAAGCTACTGCACTTAATCGTGAATTCTTCAACTTAGAAAAGACTGCAAGTAAAGGGAGTGTTGGAGCAATTTTTTTTTTTTTTGCAGCTGTGGTACAAGAACATAGGGATTGATTTTATTCTGCTTGTGCTAATTTTGGCCTAACAATTCATAGGTAACTCCATCAGCCAGCACTAAATCATCCACATATAGAATCATAGGTTACAGCAAATTTTGAATGCTGTGAATACTTACCTTGGCAGTATACTATTCAGGGATGTCCACACCAGGGATGACGACATTGATACACATGTATCAATAGCTAGTTCTAAAAGAAGTGTGTGAAGAGGTAGACTACCAACTGGAGGTCTGCAGAGACGCTGTACTGACCTCATTGCTGTATGCCAGTGAAACTTGGACATGTCAGGAAGCTGAATTACTTCCATTTCAATTGTTTATGGAATATTCTGAAGGTTACCTGACACAAGATGCCAGAAACTTAAATCTTTCCCCAAACTAAACTGCCAAGCATTCAAACTCCAATGGGTTGGCCACATTGTTCGAATGCCAAATGTATAGTTGTCCAAAAACACTTTTGCAAACATGAGGCCCTAAATATTGTCTAAACCCTTTAACATTTACTTAACAGCTTGAGACACAAGCAACATTTTTTTTAAAAATCATCTTTTAAAAGACTGAAAGTTCTATGTAGTGCTTGCTTATATAATAAACCAACAATCTTGAAATTTCTGTAATATTTTATATTCTGAGAAATACTCTTGTCTACAAGTAAAATTAATAAAAAAAAAAAAAAAAGCAGGCCTGGTGTTGGTAAAAATGATATTCCATTTGAGTAACTGCTTAAGTCACCTAATAGAATTCTACTACCTTGAAGTAAACAAGTGTTCAAAATGGAAACATTTGTCCAAAGAAACTTGTCCACTTCTGAAAGCTCATGACTTTCCATTTCTAAATGTTTTATCCAACTATATATTCTCTACACAATTTTTTTTTCTTAAAGGGGGTAGGCGGAAGATAGGGGCATGTTTGATTCAGTTGAATATAATAGGCTTTGACATTTAACAAAATGGACTGAGGTTTCATAAAATCACATCATTCTCTACCTTCAAGAGCAGATTTTCTTACCAAAAATATTCAGTTATCTGATGCAACATGTGACTTACCCCCAAAATACAATTATAATTTATTTTAAAAAATCATCTTTCATTTCTTCAGTGAATAAGTAAGCAATACTGCTATATCATAACAGCACTTCTTTAACATGCTCAGATCAAGTAAGCTAAAGGAGCTGCTTCACACAAGCTGGATAGAAAAATGGTCTCTTCCTCTCCCCCACTTTTAACCACCACACTTTGAAGTTCCCATTTTTATGAAGTTAGAGTAAATCATTCAAGAGAAAATAATTTTTAAAAGAAAATTATCATGAACATGTCATGGCAAATTTTTATTGGGACTTCTATAATTCAGAAAGACTTAAGGACAGTATTCAGTCTGGAATATCCCCAAAATATCCAGATTCTAGGCTTTAGTTTTCAAACTGGGTTTGAGTACACAATGAATATAGAAAAGGAGCTTGATCAGTCCAATCCTTCTCTGAAAAAGCTTTCAACCATATTTTAGTCTTTAGTGTTGGTTTAAAGTTTTGAACGTCTTGAGGAAAAGAAATGAATAAAGACCAGAGATAAATGCAAGAGTTAAGAAGTTAAACTTCCTCTAAAATGACATCATCAGTTTTGAAATGTGAAAATTTCACCTTAGAAATCATCTAATCCAACACATACCTGAATACAGTCGTCCAATTTAAAGATCTCCAATAATGAGGAATTCACAATATCCTAAGATAATCCACTACTCTACTTTTGTATAGCCAATTGTGTGAAAATTTTTCCTAACAATTAATTTTTAAACTAAAAAAGAAAAACTCCTTAGGGTAACAGGCAAAGGAAACCATAACTTAAGTGTTTTTGACAATCATAGAACTGAAAAGAATTCGATTACTTAATAAAAATTTCTCATTTTATAGGGTTTCTGTGATAAAGGAGTATGTCCTACATCAATCACAACTGCTAGGGGTGGAACAGTTTCTTGATTGTTACAACTTCAGTACTTTCAAATAATTGAATTACAAGATAAATATCCAGGACTCATAAGTTTGTCTTAAATAAAACAATTACCAAGGGTTAGGTTTTTTTGGTTGTTATTGATAGCTGTTGTCCTATATATCAAAAATATCTCCTAAATGTATCCATGATTATCTTTATGAATAGGAAATACTTCACACTGAGTGACTTCACAGCTTGTTAACTTTGGCAAATTAAAAAAAAATTGTCTAATTGTGGTGTTGTGTCTAATTTGCTATAAAATTTACCAAGATAAACCAAATTCACCCATTAGCTCTCTAATATGGAGTGCAGAATTCTTTTTATTGATTTTGTTGTTTTTCAAAAATGAGCACTGGATATTTCAACATGTAGTAGTGTCCTGTCATATGTATCTTACAACTGCATATTTTAGTAACAAATGAAATTAATGATCTTTAGATAATTCATAGTGTATTTA
>JAJPUD010003951.1:81275-219389 GCA_023553655.1 Myrmecobius fasciatus
AGTAACAAATGAAATTAATGATCTTTAGATAATTCATAGTGTATTTATAAAATGAAAAAAAAATTTTTTTTATCAAAATACACTTCTCACTAAGATAAATAAATAAAATCCAAGCAAACCTACCCACACAAAGTTAGAATCAACTTTGGTAGATTTCAGTGTAATACATAGTCCATACCTAGCATGTTTGCCCTTCCCCCCCATTGCTGCTCATCTTCTGGGCTAAGAATTATTTAAAATTTTTTTAATTAAGATTTTATTATGCTGACATGTTTCTCATTCCACATCATCTTCGGCCAAGCTCTGCACACTCACAATTCTCTATGGAGGGAAAAAAAAAAGAAAAAAAAAAGGGAAATATAAAAATACATTACTCATCCATGTACATGGAAATTATTATGATTTTTTAAAAATGGGATCCAGTATTTCATAATTATAACCAAGGAGAAAGGTGACCAAATTAGAGCTATTTCCACTTGCAAATGCCTACCAACACATGGCAGCTTTTCTACTTTGTAACCCACAGAATTAACCTGCCACTAAATTATTTACACTAAAACTAAGGGAAAGTAGAAAATGAAACCCTATATTTTTTACAAAGCCTGGACACCACAAGTTATAACTTCATCCCCTAAGCAAGTCAATATTTATACAGAGAAATTTAATTTTCACTTACAGTAAGTTTTTAATATTCCATTCTTCTACAGACAAAAATAAAAATCAACCTCAAATATTTATTCTAAAAGGAGGAAGACAAATTTCATATGGAAATGATACCATTAGGCATGAGTAATGCAAAGAACAAAATGAATTTAGTATGTCTTCAATAACTGAGAAGTTAATAAGATTTCAATGTGCTATAACTTAACTCTTGATACCATATGCCTCTATGGAGTAAGGTCTAAACAGATCTTACCCTTAATTTCTAGATTCTCTAAGTCCATGGAATTTTGTTTACTAGGTCCTAATTGGTCCCTAATTCCCACTAAACTTAAAAATCCAGCTAGGAAAGATTATCCTGAAGGGATACTGAGAAGGTACTTAACCATTAAGACTTTGTACAGATGCTGTCTTTCCAGCCCCTACATATTATTTATCACTACCAAGCAAAGGCTATTTAGAAACTTTTATGTTTCATGATGTGTAATATTATAAATGTATATTTTTTTCTAAAAAAAAAAAATTAAAAGTCTTTGAGCTTCTGGGAAAGACTATAGTAATGTATCACTAGACTAACATATACTCCTAGTCTTACAGTGGTATCGTGATGATACCTCTAGTATGATAGCTGACCTTCTAACCACATGATACAAATAAGAAGGGGTATTCTGCCACAACAAAGGTATGCTAGTTCTAAATACTCAGGTGCTATAATTTTCATCACACAGAGACAGCCCAACATAACTTTATCAAGAAAAAAAATAAAATAAAAAATTTTGGCATGAGTTTTTCTTTTTTAACTGAGGCAATTAGGGTTAAGTGACTTGCCCAGAAGTGTTAAGTGTCTGAGACCAAATTTGAACTCAGATCCTCCTGACTTCTGGGCTGGTGCTCTATCCACTGCACTACCTAGCTGCTCCCATATGACCATTTTTAAAGGCAAATGATTTTCAAAGATCATTCTCCCTAGTTACTAAACTATTAGGTTGAGCCTAGTCTATTGTAAATATTACACAGTAACAAGAAAAGTTCATAATCCTAATTGGATTTGATATACTATTTCAAATCTATGATTGAATTTCATTATTTAACTAGGTTTAGCAGGAAAATGTATAAAAGTTCCATTTCCAAAATGATGAAATTTAGTTTTCAAATCTAAGTGATCTAAATTATTGCAGAAAGTTCCATTTTCTTACCTGGCTAATTGTTGGCAGCTTAGTCAGAAGCATCTGGAATACTGGTGATGGAAGAGTTTGCTGTAAAACTTGCAACAACTGCTGTGGCTGCCCACAGACAGCAATGGCATTTGTCAAGTGGTCAACACCCTTTTCATATTCACCTATAAAGGAATTATATGTAAATGTTTTTATGAAATCTTTCCCTTTAATAATAAACTTCAAATACAAGGCACTTATTGCTATACATCAAGTAGAACCATTTTCTAAGATCTCAATCTTCATAAAACTCTATTTTATTATAATATATATTTATATAATCATTATATAATTATAGTAATCAATTCCCAAAAGAGCTAATTACTTGCCATGGTTTTCATAGCTACCAAGTATCTGAAGCAGAGACCAAATCAGTCTTCCCAATTCCAAATCCAGTGATCTGTCAAACTTTCAAAAGGGGAGTTGTATAACCAGATCTTGGCAAAGCATTGAATAAGTGTCTCATACTGTTAATCTGGACAAGGTAGAGATAAGCGAGCCAGATATTGCAAAATGGATAATATGGGTAGATCAGAATTTGCCAATCACTGGTAGTTTAATGTTAACTTTGTTAGATATTCTGTAGCAATGGAAGTGAAGATCAAACTCCCATCTCAAACAGTTGTGTAACTTTAAGCAATTCAACTAAAGTATATAAAAGTTAGGCGTGACCCTTAATAGACCCTTCTATCTCTTAATTCAAGATCCTGTTAAGTGTGAACCAGTTTAAGATAATATTTATTTAAAACCCATTCATAGAAAATTAAAGACCCATTCATAGGTCTTTCAAATACATGATCATATGGGTGCTTGCTAAAACACAGCAGGTTTTTATAGTCTATGATTCTTCTTTTGAATAAAACATAATCATGACAAAAAATCTGATTCTTTTAGTGATATTTACCTTGGGCTAGTAATTCCTCACCAAGCTGTATTTCTTCAAGGAAGAACTTCTGAATAGCATCTGCATCTTTAAGATCAGGTAACTATAATGCAATAAGATCTTAATTTAACAAACTATCAAAATGGGTAACTAATATTTAAAAAATACACACACATATGTGTGTACATATATACAAATATATGTATATGCATACATTTCAATAAAATTTGAAACAAAACATTGTAGAAAAAGCTATTCTATAAAAAATGAAAAATTTATTTTTGCCAGTGCTGCCAATAAGCTTTCTTCAAATACAACCTTCACGAAAAGGCCCCACATGTGCAAGAATGTTTGTGGCAGCCCTTTTTGTAGTGGCTAGAAACTGGAAATTGAATAGATGCCCTTCAATTGGAGAATGGCTGAATAAATTATGGTATATGAATATTATGGAATATTATTGTTCTGTAAGAAATGACCAGCAGGATGATTTCAGAGAGGCCTGGAGAGACTTACATGAACTGATGCTGAGTGAAATGAGCAGAACCAGGAGATCATTATACACGGCAACAACAGTACTATATGACGATTAATTCTGATGGACATGGCTCTCTTCCACAATGAAATGTTTCAAACCACCTCCAATTGTTCACTGAAGAAAGCCATATACACCCAGAGAGAGGGATGCGAGATGTGGACCACAACATAACATTCTCATACTCCTTGATTGATGTTTGCTTACATTGTGTTTCCTTTATCTGATATATAGTTTGTGTAGATAAGATTTTTCTTGCACAACAATGATAAGTTTGGAAATATGTATACATATATTTGATTTGCCAATATTTTAACATAATTAACATGTAGTGGATATCCTGCCATCTAGGGGAGGGGTGGGGAGTTGGGGGGAAAAATTTCTAACGGAAAGCTATGTAAGGGTTATTGTTGAAGAATTACCCACACATATGTTATGCAAATAAAATAAAATTTAAAAAAAAAAAAGAAAAAAAAATACAACCTTCACAAATGGATTCAGAAGAATATCCATTTATCAATTCTAAAAGTGCCATAAAAATGCAAGTCGACTAAACCAGTTTTTACTAATCTTACTTCTATTAATGATCATTCATTTTTGCAAAATTAAAACCTAATCTTTTTAAAACTAATCCTTTCAAAGATATTTAATGATGCAGACTATCTCATTCTAAAAAAGGTTATTAAACTAAATGGTCACAAAAGTTGATATGTATGTGGTGTGTATGTAACATATAGTGTGTCTAAGGTACAGTGTCAAAAGTTGGACAAAGTGACAGAGTGCTTGCTCAAGGAGCCTGAAGCCCAAGTCTCATGTCTTTTTAAGAGACTTTACTCATTTTTTTCCCTGTTAGGGAATCTGACCCCAAACCCTGAAAAAAATCTTGTATTTTGTTTTTTATGTATGTTTTATTTACTTATTTGTGAATCAATTGCAACACCCAACAGAATAAAACCTCCTTCAGGGAAGGATCTCTCTCACTTTGGTATTTCATCTCTTCAAGGACAGTGCTTAGAAGACAGAAAGCATTAAATAAGTACTTGTTGAATAATACAATCTATTTAGGGCACAATAAGTTAAAAAATAGGCATGATACAAGGCAGGACATAATGGAGGCAAAAGAAAGATCTAAAGTGCTCTGGGAAAATTAAAGGGAGCTATTATTTTCAGGTGGGGGGTATGAATATCAAGAAAGTCCCCACAAAGAAGGTACTCTGTACACTGTAGTTAAGCAGAGATGAAAGGGGCAATCTATCTAAATGCATAGAGACAAGAGCTGTTTCAAAGACTCAGTTCAATTCTCACATTCTATGGGAGGCCTATCCTAAGTTCTCACTGCTTTAGGGCTACCTGACCTCAGATTTACTTCTACCTACTCTGTAGAGATTTGTACAGAATTATCTGCACATTGTCTTCTCCCATTAAAATACAGGCCCTTAAAGCAGCTAGTTGACGTAATGGTTAGAGAACCAGCTCTGAAATTAGGAGGACCTGAGTTCAAATTTGACCTTCAATACTTAAAACTCCCTGACTATGTGACCCTAGGAAAGTCACTTAATCCTAATTGCCTCAGCAAAATAATAATAATATGAAATAAGGCTAAAAGGGTAAAGTTGTACCCAAATTCTAAGTATAAATAACAGGCTAAGTTTTTAATCTAAGCCTTGAGGCAACAGGGAGTCAATAAAAATCTTAGTAGTCAAGTCTGTATATCCATATTACTGTTATAGCTGTGGGGGGGAAATGGGTTGAAGGAAGAGAAGGAACAGAGGCAAGGAAAAGTCATAACTATAGTTCAACTAATTAATAAAAGATGAATTAGGGTGGCAGCAGTATTAATGAAGATAAGAGAAAGAATGTGAGATGATGAGCAAATACAACCAAAAGAACATGACAGCACTCCTGGGACTGAAAATATGGTGGCAGAGAGAAGTTGATTTAGAATTTCTATATAAAGAACATTATCAAATATATGGATTCAGACTCAGAATCTTGGGAGATCAATGAATAGTAGAACCCAAGAAAGAAAGAATATTCCGGATAAGGGAGTGGTCAACAATATCAAAAGTTACCCCCCCCCCAAAAAAAGAGGTTGAGCATATTTAACAAGTAAGATGTCATTGGTTATCCTTGAGAAAATACATTTACCATACCAGTAGAGGTGGAAAACAGATTGCAAAAGATTCAGAAATTGAGTACAGAATACTCTTAACCTAGCAGTATAAGGGAAGATAGATGGTTAGAGGTTTGTTTGTTTGTTTTTTAAAAACAAAGTGTCCATTAAGTATAAAGTACAAAGCTGGTGATGAGAAAAAGACAAAAATAAAAATGCATTAATCCCTGCCCTCAAGGAATTTACAATGGGGGGAAGGGGAAGAGACAGACAACTAGGTCACAAGTATGTTGGAAGGAAGAAAGGAGAGATTCAAAGTAAATGTAAAGAGGAAAAAAAATTTCATTTTGAAGAATGGATGGGGATATTAAAAGCAAATAAAAATAAATAAAAACAACAATGGAAGACAGCACATTGAATCCAGAGTACAACAAATAGTGCAGAGTTTAGCCAAAAAGGGCATATCTAAGGGAATGATATTAAGTAAAACCAAAAAAGTAAAGGCTAGATTCTGACTGATGGCATCAAATTTCAAGTTCAAGTTTTTATTTTGTGCTATAGTCAATAGTCAACATTCATTTTTAAAAATTGCTTAGTAAGGGGCAGTTAGGCGCAACGGATAAAGTCAGGAGGACCTGAGTTCAAATCTGGTCTCAGACACTTAGCTGTGTGACCCTGGGCAAGTCACGTAACCACAATTGCCTCAGCAAAACAAATTGCTTAAGTCACAAAGTCAAATTTATTCCTGACCCTTGTGGACAAAGATGGGGAAAAGACAAGGAAAAAGTTCACTACAAATGACAAACCATTCAGTAAAGAATAGGTAAAGTCATCTGCTAAGAGAGAGCATGGGAGTAGACAAGTTTTCCTGGGAAGTAGTAGAGACCCAGCTAAAATTAATAATCCAACATTCCTAATTTCTTAACTAGTTCCAGTAATGTTCAGGAGGTTGGTGAGAGTTCACTTAATGGTGCTGCAGTTCTATGATATGTGGAGGTAAGGCTGGGAAAGATAAAATCTAGAGGTCCTCCATTCCAGAAGGAATGAAGTAACTCTCATCTTATCAAAGTCCTATCAGCCCTCAAGCAGCCAGTAAGCCCAAAGGGAAGGAATTCCTGGTGATAAGTTCTTCATGTATGGATTGGGGGAAGGAAAGAGAAAAATGAAAAGAGAAGTAAAGAACAAGTGGGGGAAAAGTACTCATAGTAGCACTAGGTATTCTTGCCACTCATCTAAAACCAAAGAGAGAACTCTATTCTACAACCAATTCTTAACAAACAGGGAGGAAGTGATTTCTGAAGATGAATGGAAAGTTCCCAAGAACAAAGAAAAATATCATAAAGATCACAGATTTTAAAGCTGGACAGTATCTTAAGAGGAAGAGCAATCTCATTTTATATGAGCAAAACTAAGGTGTTTTAACAAGGTGGTGTTAAATAAGTGATTCAAAAAGCAGGATTTGAATCCCAAAGCTCTGACACCAGTTCTAATATAAATATAGCAAAAGAAACTGAGAAGGGCCTATTAGATATGTAGGAGAACTGGGAAGCTAAAAAAAGAGTATCAAGAAGAAGGTGATCAAAAATAAATAAAAGAGGGTGATCAATAGTGTCAAAACTTACGGAGAATCAAGAAGAATGTGTATTGAGAAAATATTGGCAATGAAAAAAGATCACTAGCAACTCTGGAAATAGCAAGTATGCAAAGGGTTGTTAAATGAAATAAGGATTATATTGATAGGATCATAGAAATAGAAAAGTTCCTGAAACAGCATTTTCATTTTACAGATGAGGAAAATGAAGACCAGAAAGGTTATGGAACCTGCCTGAACGACTAAATGGCAAAACTAGAGGGTCCTATGGCTTCAGCACTCTTTTTACTCAACTACTTGTTCTGCCTCTCATTACAGAGAAAAAAATAGGAAAATATGTGGAAGCTGTAGAAAAGCACAACTATTCAAAAGTGTAATTAATGGTCACATCCATGCAACTTTAAAAGTTCCTTTTTTCATGAGGTTTACGATAAAGGCTATATATTCACCTATTGTGCAGGTTTGTAATTCAGATAGAAATGATCCTGTCTATGACATATTGATTGAAAAAAACCTCAAATTAACGTTACCTAGGTTTTATTTTATTTTTATTTGTTGGATTAAACACTTCCCAAATAAATTAATCTGTTTCAGGAAGGAAGTTTTGCCAGCTGTTTGCAAGAGTTTGACATCTATTATAGAATATACTTGTTCAGGTATGGGTTCAACTAAATAGCTGCTAATGGTTCATTCCAAATCAGATTCTGTAATTTGCATATTCCATCATGCCTCTCAAAACAAGTAATTACTGGAGTGTCTTAACCATTAGCATCTGCCTATTAAAAATTTTTGAAGGAAAAGGCTCAAAGGATGTAAATGTAAAGTATGTAAATGTAACCCTCAAACATTTTACCAAATAAAAATTCTTTTCACAGACTGCCCCAAACTTGACAACAAAAAAAGCAAATCTAATGATTTAGGTCTAATTTTTCTTTCCCATGCTCAAACTCTAGCAAAGATGCTACTAAAAAGGAGGGAGGGGAGGGGGCAAAAAAGGAAGAAGGTTGTATCACTGGCTATCAATAAGGCAGTATGACTCAAAAAGGCTTTAAGAATCAAGCTCTGAGTTATAGGCTTTAATAATTTAAGCCCTACTATTTTACAGTAGAGCAAGGGTTTGATTTGTCTCTTGGGACCTAAGCTTTTTCACCTATAAAATGAGGCACTAGATGAATTCATATAAGCAAGAAGACTTCATAGATCAATGAGTGAAAACCATTTCATTTTGCAAATGAAAAAACTGAGGATGAGGAAAGATGGATTGCTCAAAGCCTCACAGTGGTAGTAGTAGTACATGTGGTAATTTTACCTGTGTCCTATGTATGAACCTAATGCTGATTAATGGATCAATGTCAACCAACACACCAGCGTCTTTAATGGCCCAGTCCTCATCAACTTCTTTAATGATAACAACAAAAAAAAAACATAGATGGGGTGCTTATCAAATACAGATATAAAAAACAGAGATGACAGGATTAGCATTTAGAGCTGGAAAAGGCCTCAAAAGGCACCTAATTCAAACATCAAATTCTGAGATGAGAATATTGACAAGTTGAAACGAGGAACTGAAGTTGATATGTGAAATTAAATCAAGGAAATCTAAAGTCTTGATTATTTTAGTACTTCAAGGATTTGGGCAGTTCATCAATTTAAAATTACTAGGTTGGTACTTAAAAGACATAATATCAATAGGACATAAGGTCTTTGCAGTTTCACATGACCTGGCAGAATTTATACTGTTGGTAACAACCTTTAAAAAGTCTGAAGCAGCATCACTATGATATAATAAGACATCTAACAAGCAATTTAATGGAGGATAAAGTCCCACACTTGTTAAAACAAAGAAACAAGTAAATGCACAAATATGACCCTAGTCTAAGTAGATGATCATAAATAAAAACATGGTTTCACTTCACTCTTCAAATGATTCAAATGACTGCATCTAAATACCAAAAAATACTTTGTTGTTACTACTAAAAATTTTATGCAATAACTTGAAATGTCTATATTTCTAATATATACATATATATATTTTTTCATGCAAGAGTATTTTAAAGTTTTTTTTAATGAGTATTTTTACATAACAGTCTATATACATTATTGGCATTACCTTAGAAATTCCAGCTCTCTCTTTAGCAAGCTTCTGTTTCTTCCTTCCTGCAACAGATTTAATACTTATTCATTTTTCAATCAATGAAAATAGTGATTAATTAGTAATGGTTGAATGCTTAACAGCATACTATTACATAAAGCCTCAGTCTCTTCATTTGAAAAATGAGGCTAAGATCTGCAAAAACCTATTTAAGAGGGTTAAGAGGATAATGCATGTGGAACTTTTTAAAATAATCTAACACAAAGATGAGACATCACCTTAATTCATATGTACTTTTAAACAAATATGAAAGATAATATACAATGATTATATTCTGGGGTTGAGATGTTTCTACTTATTCTATAGAATCCCCTTCTTTCTTTGAGCTATACCAGCTCAAAAAATCAAGATGTAACCATAATATCAAATGAGTTACATATACCATGCTCAGCAACACTGACACATAGACTCTAGTAGAGTCTAACAGCCAGGTTTAAGTATCATTTGATAATGCCTGAAGCAACATTAACCTAAGAAAAGCAATATAATTACTATTATGCAAAAAGGTTACCAATGTCACACAAAACTACTTGAAAGTAAATTGATAAGCTAGTACATACTTAGTAGTAGGTATAATAATACTTAATAGATTTTGTCTGTTTTCCCATCTCTAAGATGAAAGAGATCTCCTACAAGGCCTCTTACAGGTTTAGACATGATTTTAGGATTCTTCATCAAGAAGTTATCACCCCATGTATGGTTCTAAAATGAACTGTAATGACTACTCACATTACACATTTACAGTGTTTTAATAGAAAATATGTAAATTGGCTGAACTGGATGCAACTTGGATAAATTAAAAATTAATTTAATAAACACAACAGCTAACATACACTGAATTGTCCTAAGGCTTACAACCTGATTCCAACCTACATTTGGAGCCCTATCATTCATTACTTTCCTTTACTTCATAATCCAGTTAAACTGGTGTTCTTGCTGTTCCCCTCACATAAAATGACTGATTTTAGGTGTTTATGCACCTTTGGTCTCAGTCATAGGACCACAGGAATACACGCTCAGGATTTAGATCTGAAAAATTTTTTACTACCTAGTTCAATGTCTTCATTTTAAAAATGAAGAAAATAAGCCCCAGAAGACATAATCTAAGTCAAGCAATAAATATCAGAGCCAAGATTTAAATAATTCTAAACCTTAGCCTATAAAAACAAGAGGATCTTTCCAATACATCATACTCCCCCCACCCAAAATAATGTAAATATCAGAAACCATTGGTCATATATAATCCAGTTAACCTCCCCCAAAAAACAAGTTTTACCTTACAAAATAATACCAATGCCTGTTTTAAATGACCTTTGTCTAATTTACTACTGCCAGTAGATGGCAGTTAGCTTATAAATAAAACAACTTGGCTAAAAATGAAGCATATGTATTCCAAATTTCCCCACCTAGTTAACACCTTTTAGATTTAAAATTGTGGCAATGGTTTTTTCTCTCATTATATATATATGTATATATATATGTATATATGTATGTGTATATATATGTATATATGTATATATATAAAAAACACATTCTGCACTTAAAAAAAAGTTCTCATAAGATGTTTTAACTTCCAAAGTTTACTATCTTTTAAAAGAAGTCAACTAAAATTCTTCACCACTCTAAATGCCTAAATATCTAATAACTAGGTGGTGGTATAGTGACTATACTGACCTAGAGTCAGGAAGCCCAGACACCCTGTGTGAACCCAAATCAAGTCACTTACCCTCTGAAACCTTCACTTTCCTAAATTGTAAAATGATACCAGCAGTACTTACCTCCCAGGGAGGTTGTGAGAATAAAATGAGATAATATTGGTAAAGAATTTAGTGGAGCTTGGAACACTGCAAGCTATATGTAAATGCTTATTCCCTTCCCCCCTTCTCTGGCCTTTGTCCAGTCCTTCCTTTTCATTTCAATCTTAAAACTCCCTGTTTATTCAACCTGCCCACCACACCTTTATTAGGTCTCCTTAAGGAAGAGATAACAGCTTTAAAATGGACTTCAAAAGAGGATTGAGGTGGAAAACATACTAATCTTTATCTAGGCTGGAAAACACTTATTTGGATATATCACTCTTTCCACAATAGATTATAAGGTTCTAGAAGTCAGGCACTGTTTCATCCATGACTTACTTCCAACATGATCTATCACACGCTGTTGAAATGAGAATGGAGGCAAGAAAATGCTGAATGTGTTAAAAAGTCAAAGCTATTCTGGTTTGGCTAGAATATGTAAAGAATTAGATGAGCTAAGGCAGGAGAGTGTAGTTCTAGAATGGGAGGAGCAAGTAAGCAGGACTCCAAAGATAAAGATTAATTTTACCTGATAGGAAATGAGATGACACTGAACAGTTGGGAGACAAAGCCATGCATAAAAATTGTGAGTGAAATATCAACTGGAATAGGGGGAGTAGACAGAAAAAAAAAATCTATTGATATTACTGCCTGACTACAGTGGTACAATGGAAACAGAAGAGGGTACCATTCAAAATCCATTGTTTACTTAATCATGTAGGAGAGATGAAAGTTAGTATTAAGTCAAACATAGTCCCCAGATTTCAAATATAGGACACTCAGTGAAGGACTGTACCATAAAAAGAAACAAAGTGGGGACAGCTAGTTGGTGCAGTAGATAGAGCACCAGCCTTCAAGTCAGAAGAACCTGAGTTCAAATGTGACATCAACCACTTAACACTTCCTAGCTGTGTGATCCTGGGCAAGTTACTTTACCCCAATTGCTCCAGCAAAAAAGGAAAAAAAAAAGAAAAGAAAAGAAAGAAAAAAAGTGAGAAATATCATTAGATTTTAGGTGGATAAATATGATATACTAAATAGGACATAAACTGAATTTGAAGTATCAAGAAGACATTCAAATGGAAATAGCCTATAAGCAGTTTGGAGATGTGAGCCTACAACTCAGGGCTGAGAATTTAGATTTGGAATTAACTCAACTGAGGTGATAACCTGAAGCCTTAGGAATCAGGGCAGTACAAAAATACCCCAAGATACTACTTGGGAAAATAAACACATTAAAGAATGAAGAGTCAGTAAAGCAATTAAAGAGAAAACATAATCAAGGGAGAGTGAGTTAAAAAACCTTCAATAGTTTATCAGGTGGAGTGTTGTTCTAGGGAATAAATCCTGAAGAATGCTAAGAACAGGACAGATAGTTATGGCCACAGGACAAAGAGATATGGGTTCTAGTCCTAATTATCTTCAGACCTTGGCTAAGGCACTCCCCAGATCTAAAATGAGATCATTGGATCTCCTAAGGTCCCTCCTTACTCTAACTTTACAAAATTTGAAATATCTTTCCTCCACAATTTACACAAAAGTTTTTATTCTAGTTGATCTGGGATCATGGGAGGGACTTCTGTTTTCAGTTCAATAAAAATTCAAAAAGTGAAAATGGCCATTTCTCAATTTCTTTCAATGTGGGTTCTCCCCACCCCACCTAGTTTTAGAAGAAGAGCTAGAGCATTCAGATCTTGTTGGCATGAACTCCAGGAATTTTAACAGATGAAAAAAGGGTGTAGAAAGCACTTTTAACTACCAATAATTCAAGGGTTTTAAAGTACAGAAAAAGTATTTTTGGTATGCAAACTTAACCATTCTGAATTTAATTCTACCCAAAAATCAAATGATTTCCACCTATGGAACAACAAGTCTACCATGTCAAAAAACAAACAAACAAACAAAAAAAAAACCTAATTCATGTGCCTGAGATGTGGTTTTGATTCTTGTGGGTAAGGGAAAGAGAAGGAACATAAAAGAATTAAATTTTCATCAGGACAAATACGCAAAATAATTACCCTAATCTTCACAAAGCTAAGTCAATCCTGTCCTACAAGTTGCAAATTATGACCTTTCAAAATTGTCAACCACTCCCCCATGTTGCAATGAACTAACATTCCTATGAAGCTGAATGATCAACTTTACACTTGTGTAATAATTTTACACCTGTGAACACCTGTGAATAATTTTAAATGAAAAAAAAAATCCTACTCTTTTTAAAAATATAACTTGCAAACAAATCTGGTCCTGTAAAAAGTTGCAACCCCATCAATCTCCAAATCAAATCCGATTCTCAAACATACCATCATTTCTAAAAATTGTCACAGATCTGAAATAATGCCAAGTCAGAAGAAAATACTCAGCATTTTGGATTAATCTGCAATTTTCTGTCGCATTCACTCATATCTTGGAAGCTTTTACAGCAATGCTACCAAGAGGGTTTAAGAATGCTGTTGGATACTAGCACATTCCTGAACCGCCTAGTTCAGCTCCCCACATTACCTGCAGAAATGTTTAGCAGGGCTAAGTCTCATGGCTAGGAGGAGAAATAAGAGCATAAATTACCTGAGTTTAGCAATGAAAAGAAATGGGAGGAAGAGGCAAAAATCGACACGAAGAGTCTGAAAATTAAAGGCAACTTCAGAGGGAATCTACGCAGCATGGAGTGAGAAAGAAACGGGAGAAACAAAGAAATTCTAACCTTTCAAAAGGGCAAAAGGATGATTGAAAGCTGCAAAGCTAAGATCAGACCCTTCCCTCCCCGGCTCCCGTTCCGGCCAAGGCTAAACCCTTTCCACGCCTCCGACCTACCCCCCCCCCCCCGCACCAAGAACCCTCCGGGTTCCCCTCCACCTGGGTATGGAGGCCGCGCTGTCCTTCAAAGGCAAATACCCATTAAGTAACCTTGGCCTCAGAGGACCCCAGTTCCCTCCATGCGCCCACCCCACGCCCAGGTGGAAGCCCTGATAACCGGATAGTAAGCCCACGCCAGAAAGTGGGTAGGCTTCGGGTTGAGGGGTGATCGTGGTACGCCCGCCACCCACAGCCTAAGTCCCCAAGAGGCACGTGCGAGGAGGAGAGGCCGGGGCAACGCGTGTGGCACGCCCGTTAGTTAAGCTGTGCGTGGGGCTGCGGAGGAAACCGGGTCGCGCACCCACACCGGCAAGAAATTAGGGGAAATGATCGTGGAGCGGGGTGAGGTGGGGGGAATAGAGATGGAAGGTGGAGGACCAGAGGACGGAACTGGAGGAGGGGGCGGGGACCCACTCACGCTCTCGGAGCCTGTTCTTGAAGTTGGGGTCGCTCCGTCTCTTGCGGTCGAAGTAAATACAGTAGCCGATGAAGAGGGCCCCGCACACACCGGCGGCGATCGCGCTACTCCGGCCCACCATGTTTCTCCCTGCTGCTCGAGATGGAGGTAGCAACAATGACGCCGTCCCCTGCTGACCCCCAAGCCAGGAGAGTCGGCTTGCTCCGCTCCTGTCGAGGGCGGAGCCAGCGAAAGGGGAAGAAACAGGAGGGACGATAAGGACCCCTTGGCGCCCCACTTCCGCTTCTGACGTAGTAAGAGAGCGACGTTCCCTAGATGTCTAGGGCAGAGCCTGAGGAGAAAAGAGTTAAAATTTCGGTTCCGCTGCCCTTGTGCGCATGCGCGGCGGGACGCAGCGTATCACGTTGGGAGGCTATCCAACCACTTGGGACAAAATTCATCCTCTAATGAGAGCTAGAGATGTTGCAGGTGGTCCATGTACTGTGTTCCTGCCTTGCACTTAGATTGCTAGATAAACATTTATTGAATGAATGAGTAGAATGTTTTCTAAAGCATATTTGCTGTCTTAATGAGATCACTAAGGAACGCTTCTTTCTGGGGAGGGCTGCTAGGAAAATGACCTTCCGAGCCCGCCCACCCACTATTTCCTCCCATTTCCCTCCTCTCTGACCATGAGGACCGCACTACTTTTAATGCCAAGCCTTTGTCGGAGCGTCAGATAACCTGATTTGTTTTCCCTTCAAACAGCTGACTCTCCAAACTCCCAAGCCACCCGTGGTGTGAAGTCTTATTCTGTTTCCACGGAAGTTCATTTCTGTTCCCTTCAATAATCACCGCCGACTTTGCCTTGTCATTTGTACCTGAACTATGGCAACAACCTTGGAATTATTTTCTCCTCCAATGTCTTCACCGAATTCTGCCAAAAAAAATATTGCCTCATTAAAATTTTTTTTAAAAAATCTTATTTAAAAGCCTTGGTCCGACCTTGTCTACTAACTCCAGAATGGAAAGAACTCTGACTTTTGGAATGCAAGGACACATGTTCCGATCTCACCTCTAATAAGAGAAATCCTGTAACTTCTCTGGGCCTAAATCAGGTTCCTTACCTATAAATAAGTTTGCTTCCATCTCTAAATCCATGAACCCCAAGACCTTCCACTGTCTAGCTCCAACCAGTTTTACATTTCATTTATTTCACATTACATTATCTCCTTTATTCTACCTTCAGTTATTTTCAAAATGATTGTCTCCCATGTGTTGAATGCATATCAAAATAAAGGAGAAACAATTCAGTGTATTGATTTAGGAAACCACATATTAAGAAAATCTGTTTTTTAATTAAATTTTTATTTTGTCAAATAATTTGTCAAAGAAAAGTTATATTTCATTTAGTTTGACATTGTACTAGAGATGTTATATGGCCACATGGCCCATGTTTGATACTTCTGCCCTATTGTATTTCCATTTCCTTTATTCTCATAATTCTCAGAAATTACAGAATTTACTAGAATTCAAAGGGGGCACTAGGGATTATCTAAACTCTTTTCTTTACAGATGAAGAAACTCAGGTGGCTTTTCAAGAGAATGAAAACTCAAGGGTACTCAGGCATCAAATAGGAGAGGTAGGTTCTTGTGATACCAAAGTCTCTTTCCACAATGATGATTGTCTTTCAAGATTCATTGAGGTTTTATTTCTTCTCCTAATTACCTCTCTTTCCCTGGTTAAATGTTATCTTTTCCTTATTCAAATTACCTTTTGTTTATATATTTACATGTTATATCTATTAGTACCACCTTTTTACCTAGTGGACCCCCAACAGAATACAGTAATCTTATAGGGAGGGATTGTTTCTTATTTGTAGCCATGAAACTTCATTCAGTGCTAATATATATTGAATTAAATTCTAACTTTTAAATCTAGGGAATCTAGCTTCACAACCCCTTGCCCTAGTTTCAAACATAAAGAAAAAAATATATTGTCTGTTTCTAAATTCATATTTACAATGGAAGATGGAAGAGTGAATCCAAGAAGCTGCTTGAGCCATCCCAATTTTCTTGGGGGGGGGGGAAGAAAAAAACAAACAAACAAACAGCAAACTAAACCTCTGAACAGAGTCTAGAATGACAGAGCCTACAAAGAGATGGAATAAAACAACTTTCCAGCTCAAGATAGGTTGGAAATTCTTCAAGAAAGGTCAGTCTCACTGGAGTGAAAGAGGTACTCAGCCCAGCTCAGATGATAACCAGGAAAGCCAATGGGAATGTTTTAATCAGTGGATCAGCAGAGTAGACCCTCAGTCCTGGTTCAGTGGAACAGTAGCAGCCTCCAATTTCAGCTCAGAAAGCAAATTACCAGCCCAGGAAACTAGCCAATAACAGACCAGACGAGATCTGCTACTCTCAGTACTATGAGCAATCCACCAAACACAAGGGACCCTGGTGCTTAAAGCCAAAGCTCAGAAATGAACAAGAAGCTTGGAACAGTGCTCACTTGCCCCAGGAGCAGAGCTCAACTTTAAAAGATACAAAATAGGGGGGAAAAAAGAATGAAGGAAAGAAAATGAGCAACAACAACAACAAAAAAGAACCTTGACCATAAAAAGCTACTGTGGTGACAGGGAAAACCTGTCCAATCCAGAAGAGGACAAAATGCCCAAATATGAAACCTCAAAGGGATATAAATTGATTAAAAGCCCAAAAGAGCCTTCTTGGAAGAGCTTATAAAGGATTCTAAAAGTCAAATAGAAGAGGTAGAAGAAAAACTGGTAAAAGAAATGAGAAGTATGCAAGACAGAGCCAACAGCTTAGAAAAGGAAGGACAAAAATTGAAGAAAACAATTGCTCAAAAAATACAATTGGTCAAATGCAAAACATCCACTGAAGAAAACACCACCTTTAAAAGTAGAACTAATCAAATGGAAAAGGAAATACAAAAGCTAACTGAAGAAAATCATACATTAAAAACTAGAACTGGGCAAAAGGAAGTTAATGATTAGACGTCAGGAATCAAACTAAAAGAAATGAAAAAATAGAAGAAAATATATAATACCTCATTGGAAAAACAAGGGACCTGGGGAAAAGATCCAGAAGAGATCATTTAAAAATTATTGGATTACCTGAAAGCCACCACCACCACCAAAAAAAAAAAAAAAAAATCATCAAAGAACTGTTCTGAACTAGAGAGGAAAATAGTCATTGAATCCATCCATCACCTCCTGCAAGATATTCCAACTCTTAAGAATTATTGTTGCAAAACTCCAGAATAATAAGATCAAGGAAAAAATACTACAAGCTGCCAGGAAAAAAACAATTCAGTTATCAAGGAGTCACTGTCAGGATTACCCAGGATTTGGCACCTTCTACAATAAAGGTTTTGAGAGCTTGTAATACTATATTCTAGAAGGCAAAAGACCTTGGATTACTTGAAAAATCAACTACCCAAACAGACTGAGCCTAATCTTTCCAGGGAGGATATGGTCTTTAATGAAGTAGGGGATTTTCAGTCATTTGTATTGAAAAGACAAGAATTAAACAAAAAATTCAATCTACAAATAACAAAACTAATGAGAAACATAAAAAGATAAACAGGAAAGAAAAAAAAATTAAGGTTAAACTGTTTACATCCCTACATGGGAAGATGATACTTGTAACTCTTGAAAACTGTATCTTTGTCAAAGCAGTTACAAGTATTCATAGAAGGTGTGGATATAAGTTAATTTTAATGTGATTAATTTGATGTGATGATGTTTTTTAAAAAAAAAAAATTGAGGGGTGGAACATAGTACTGAGAGGAGAAGAAAGAGTAGGTAAAATGTGGTAAATTAGATCACATAAAGAGGCACGGAGGATTTAATACACTAGAGAGAAAGAAGGGAGGGAAATAAGCATTGTTTGAAGTTTAATCTCATCAGTTTAGGCTCAAGGGGGAATAGCATACATTCTGTTAGGTATAAAAATTTATCTATAGGGAAATAGGAGGAGAAAGGGGGGGGAGCTGGCTGTAAGGGAAGTGAGAGAAGGGAGGGGAAGTGGTAGAATGGAGGGTAAGCTGAGGGAAGGGTTGATGAGAAACAAAACACTGGTGGGGAGAGATAAAGTGGAAAGAGAAAACAGGTTACAGGGGAGAAAATAGGATGGAGGGAAATATATAGCTAATCATAATTGACAGTGACTGGGATGAATTCTCCTATAAAACTGAATCAGATGGCAGATTGGATTAAAAAACAGAATCCTACACTATATCGTTTACAAGAAACACATTTGAAACAGAGTAAGGAAAAAAGGCTAGAGTAGAATATATTATGCTTCAGCTGAAACAAAAAAACCAGGGGTAGCAATTTTGATCTCAGACAAAGCAAAAGCAAAAATAAATGTAATTGAAAAAGATAAAGAAGCTACATCTTGTTAAAAGGTACCATAGATACTGAAATAATACCAATACTAAACAAATATGCACCAAATGTTGTACCATTTGTTGTACCATCTTCCAAATTGTAAGAGAAGAAATTTAGACAACAAAACTATATTAATGGGGAAGTTGAGTTCCCCCCTCTAAGAATCAGATAAAGTTAACTACAAAATAAAAAATTAGGAAGGTTAATAATTTAGTTGTGAAAGATCTTTGGAGAAAACTTAATAGGGATAGAAAGAAATGTATCTTTTTCTCAGTGATATATGGCACCTAAACAAAAATTGGCCATGTATTAGGACATAAAAACTTCATAATCAAATGCATCCTTTTCAGATCACGATGCAACAAAAATTACATGCAATAAAATAAAGGGCTTGGGAAAGATAGACTAAAAACTTACTGGAAATTAAATAATCTAATCCTAAACAATGAGTGGATCAAACAAATTATAGAAACAATAATTTTATCCTAGAGAATGATAATAATGAGACAACATACCAAAACTTAGGGAATGCATTCAAAACAGTTCTTGAGGGAAATTTTATATCTCTAAATGCTTACGTGAATAAAATAAAGAACTTGAAAATCAATGATTTGGTCATGTGACTAAAAAAGCTAGAAAAAAATCAATTAAAACCCACCAATTAAATATGAAATTAGGAATTCTGAAAGTCAGAAGAGAGATTAATAAAATTGAAAGAAAACTACTGAACTAATAAACCAAAAAATTTGGTTTTATGAAGAAACCAGCAACATAAACTTTTGGTTGATTTGATTAGAAAAAGAAAACCAAATTACCAGCATCAAAAATTAAAAGGGTAAACTTGACACTAACAAAGAAGAAATTTAAACATTAAACATTAGGAGCAATTGTGTCCAATGGTATACCAACAAATCTGGCAATCTAATTGAAATAAATGCATATTTACAAAAACATAAATTATCCAGATTAACAGAAGAAGAAATAAAATGCTTAAATAACCCCATTTTAGGGGAAAAACATTGAACAAACCATTGATGAACTCCCTAAGAAAGTATTTCCAAGGCCAGATGGATTTACATGTAAATTCTACCAAACATTTAAAGAGCAATTTCAATACTATATAAACTATTTGGGAAAATGGGGGAAGGAGTTCTACCAAATTCCTTTTATGACATGGATATGCCATAAAACCTACCTAAACTAGGAAGAGCAAAAATAGAAAGAAAATTAAAGACCAATCTCCTTAATAAATATTGATGCAAAAATTTTAAAATATTAGCAAAGAGATTACAACAACTTATCATCAGGATAATACACTATGACCAAATGAGATTTATACCAGGAATGCAGGGCTTGTTCAATATCTGGAAAACTATTGGCATAATTGACCATATTAATAACAAAACAGAAATCATATGATAATCTCAATGTATGCCAAAAAAAAACCCTTTTAACAAAATAGAGCAGATATTCCTATTAAAAATACTAGAAAGCATAGGAATAAGTGGAGTTTTCCTTAAAATAATAAGCTGCATCTATTTAAAAGCCATCAGCACTCATATGTAATGGGGTGAAGTAGAAGCATTCCCAATAAGATCAGAGGTGAAATAAGGATGTTCACATCACCACTACTATTCAATATTGTACTAGAAATGTTGGCTTTGGGAATAAGAAAAGGAAATAGAAAGAATTAGAGTAGACAACGAGGAAATAAAACTATCATTCTTTGCAAATAATAAGATGGTATACTTATGGAATCCTAGAGAATCAACTAAACACTATTTTAAACAATTTAGCAGAGTTGCAAAATACAAAATAAATTTAATAAATCAGCATTTCTATGTTACCAACAAAGCCCGGCAGCAAGAGATAGAGAAATTACATTTAAAACAGCTATGGACAAAGTATTTTGGGGTTCTATCTCCCAAAGCAAACCCAGGAACTATATGGAACAGTTATAAAACATTTTTCACATAAAGTCAGATCGAATGGATGCCCATCAGTTGGAGAATGGCTGAATAAGTTATGGTATATGAATGTTATGGAATATTATTGTTCTATAAGAAATGATTAGCAGCTTGATTTCAGAAAGGCTTGGAGAAACTTAGTGAATGATAAGTGAAGTAAGTACAAAAGAACATTGAATACAGCAGCAAGATTTTGTGGTGATCAATTCTGATAAATGTGGCTCTTTTCAACAATGAGATGATTCAGGCCAATTCCAATAGACTTGTGATGGAGAGAAGCCATCTGCATCCAGAAGAAGGACCATGGGACCTGAATATAGATCACAACATAGTATTTTCACCTTTTTTGTTGTTTGCTTGTTTTAAATTTTTTTTTCCTTTTTGATATGATTTTTCTTGCAGCATAATTGTGGAAATATGTACAGAAAAATTGCACATGTTTAACATGGATTACTTGCTGTCTAGGGGAGGGAGAAATACTTTGGAAGACAAGGTTTTGCAAGGGTGAATGTTGAAAACTATCTTAGCATAAATTTTGAAAATAAAAAGCTATTTAAAAAAACTACATCAGATCTAAACAATTAGAAAAATATCAATTGCTCATGGGTAGGCTGAGCTAATGTAATAAAACTGACAATTCTACCTAAATCTACTGATTCAGTGCCAAGTAAACTGACAATTCTACCTAAATTAATCTACTTATTCAGTGCCATACTAGTCAAACTACCAAAAATTATAGAGCTAAAAAAAAAAAACCCAAAATTCATCTGGAAAACCAAAAGGACAAGAATATTAAGGGAATTAATGGAAAAAAATGCAAAGTGGCCTAGCGGTATCAGACCTAAAGCTTTTTATAAAGCATCAAAACCATCTGCTACTGGCTAAGAAATAGAGAAGTGGGTCAATGGAATTGGTTAGATACACAAGACATAATAGTCAATGATTTTAGTAATCTAGTGTTTGATAAACCTAAAGGCTCCACCCTTTGCAATAAAAATTATTTGACAAAAATTTCTGGGAACATTGGAAAATAGTATGTCAGAAACTAGCCATCGACCAACATCTCACAACCATACAATATAAAGTTGAAATAAGTACGTGATTTAAGCATAAACGGTAATACTATAAGCAAATTATGAGAGCAAGGAATAATTTACCTATCAGATCTTTGGAGAAGGAAGGAATTCATGGTCAAAGAAGAACTAGAGAACATTATGAAATGCAAAATGGATGTTTGATTTAATTTAAAAGGTTTTGCACAAGCAAAATGAATGCAGCCAAGATTAGAAAGGAAACAAAAAGCTAGGAAACAATTTTTGACCAGATTTTTTTTTTTTTTTTGCTTTTTGCTGAGGCAATTGAGTTTAAGTGACTTGCCCAGAGTCACACAGCTAGGGAATGTTAAGTGTCTGAGTTCAAATTTGAACTCAGGTCCTCCTGACTTCAGGGCTGTTGCTCTATCCACTGTGCCACCTAGCTGCCCCGGAAACAATTTTTGTAACTAATATTTCTTTTTTTTTTCTTTTTTAATTTTATTTTATTTGCATAACATATGTGTGGGTAATTCTTCAACAATAACACTTACATAGCTTTCCGTTAGAAATTTTTCCCCCCAACTTCCCCACCCCTCCCCTAGATGGCAGGATATCCACTACATGTTAATTATGTTAAATTATTGGCAAATCGAATATATGTATACATATTTCCAAACTTATCATTGTTGTGCAAGAAAAATCTTATCTACACAAATGATATATCAGATAAAGGAAACACAATGTAAGCAAACATCAATCAAGGAGTATGAGAATGTTATGTTGTGGTCCACATTTCGCATCCCTCTCTCTGGGTGTATATGGCTTTCTTCAGTGAACAATTGGAGGTGGTTTGAAACATATCATTGTTGAAGAGAGCCATGTCCATCAGAATTAATCGTCATATAGTACTGTTGTTGCCGTGTATAATGATCTCCTGGTTCTGCTTATTTCACTCAGCATCAGTTCACGTAAGTCTCTCCAGGTCTCTCTGAAATCATCTTGCTGGTCATTTCTTACAGAACAATAATATTCCATAATATTCATATACCATAATTTATTCAGCCATTCTCCAATTGAAGGGCATCTATTCAATTTCCAGTTTCTAGCCACTACAAAAAGGGCTGCCACAAACATTCTTGCACATGTGGGGCCTTTTCCTTTCTTTATGATTTCTTTGGGATATAAGCCCAATAGAAATGCTGCTGGGTCAAAGGGTATGCACAGTTTGATAACTTTTTGAGCATAGCTCCAAATTGTGTAACTAATATTTCTGATAAAGGCCTCAATTCTAAAATACATAGAGAACTGAGTCAAATTTATAAGAATACAAGTCATTCTCCAATTGATAAATGGGCAAAGGATATGAACAATTTTCAGATGAAGAAATTAAAGCCATCTATAGTCATATGAAAAAAACATACTAAGTCACTATTGATTAGAGAAATGCAAATTAAAACAACTGAGGCTGTTTTCATTTCATTTCATTTCAAACCTATCAGATTGGTTAAAATGACAGAAAAAGATGATAAATGTTGGAGGGGATGTGGGAAAATTAGGAAAACTAATGTATTAATGGTGAAATTGTAAACTGATCTAATCATTCTGGAGAGTAATTTGCCCAAAGGGCTATAAAACTGTGCATACCCTTTGACCCAGAAATGCTTTTTTATTCTCACAAACACCCTAGAAGATAGATGTTATTATTACTCCCATTATATAGAAGAGGGAACAGATTTAAGTGACTTGCCCAGTTAGTATCCGAGGCCAGATTTGAACTTAGGTCTTCATGACTTAAGAGTCACATTCTCTCTCTCTCTTTTTTTTTTTGACCCAGTGAGTTTATTTATTTATTTATTAAAGCTTTTTATTTGCAAAACATATGCATGGGTAATTTTTCAAAATTGACCCTTACAAAGCTCTCTGTTACAAATTTCCCCCCCCCCTTCCCCTTAGCCCCTTCCCTGGATATCTAATACATGTTAATTATATTAAAATACATGACAAATCGAATATATGTATGTATATTTATATAGTTATCTTGCTGTATAAGAAAATAAGGATCTACAAGAAAAAAAAAATTGAGGAAAACAAAATGCAACCAAACAGCAACAAAGCATGAAAATGTTGTTGTAGTTCACACTCAGATCCCACAGGCCTCTCCCTGTATATGCTTTTCTTCATCACTGAACGACTGGAACTGGTTTGAAACATCTCATTGTTGAAGAGAACCATGTCCATAAGAATTGATCATCATATAGTCTTGTTGCTGCCGTGTACAATGATCTCCTGGTTCTGCTCATTTCACTTAGCATCAGTTCATGTAAATCTCTCCAGACCTCTCTGAAATCATCCTGCTGGTCATTTCTTATAGAACAACATCCCCTGACATTCATATACCATAATTTATCCAGCCATTCTTAACGGGCATCCATTCAGTTTCCAGTTTCTAGCCACTACAAAAAGGGATGCCACATTCTTCCACATGTGAGGCCCTTTCCCTCCTCTAAGATCTCTTTGGGATATAGGTCCAGTAGAAACACTGCTGGGTCAAAGGGTATGCACAGTTTGATAACTTTTTGAGCATAGCTCCAAATTGCTCTCCAGAATGGTTGGATCCATTCACAGTTCCACTAACAAGGTATCAGTGTCCCAGTTTTCCCGCATCCCCCCCCCCCCAACATTCACCATTACTTCTTCCTGTCATCTTAGCCAAAATGACAGGTATGTAGTGGCATCTCTGAGTTGTCTTAATTTGAATTTCTCTGATCAATAGTGATTTGGAGCACCTTTTTATATGCAGTCATATTCTCTACACCAAGTAGCTGTCACTATGCTCTCTGTTGATTTATTACTTCCATAAATAATCATTTATGCAGATAACATCTGGACCTGTACATTCAAATTGTCTCGAGTTCCAATTTTCTTTCATCAATTGCTTACTAGACATTTTAAAGTAAATGTCCCATAGATATCTTAAAGTCAGTATATCAAAAACTGAACCCAACCCATTCTTCCAAAGTTATCTATGTCAAGGGTATCAACATTCATCACCTAATCTCAACTTGACAGTGTCCTTGACCCCCTAGTTCTTATATCACATATCCAACTGTTGCAAATCTTGATTGTACCTCCACATCTCTCATATTCATTTTCTCTCTATTCACACAACTACTTCCCACTCTTCACACCCCCACATAAGCTTTCATCACCTCTCTTGGGACTAATGCAATAGCTAGTCCTAATTGTGCTCCCTGCCTCAAATATCTCTCCACTCAATTTAAGTTATGAAGCAATTTGTATCCTTTAAAACAAGCACTATGGAATGAAGTTGAAGTTTTTCAGTAGGTCTCTGGTAATTGCCTCTTACTCGAAGGAAGTAAGACAATCATTCTCCTTTTTGATGGTTGTATCAGGATTCTTCACTACTCCACTTCATCCATTTGTTGACTCTTCAGTGCAGACTCTCACACCTTCCTAAGCTGTCTAATCATTTTATCCATAATAACCACATCATTAGAGCTCAAGTCCAACTTCTCATTTTATATAGCTGATGAAAATGAGACCCAAAGTGATGTGACAAAGTGACAAAACTTTCTGACTCCAAGTCCAGAGCTCATTTACCACACCATGTGAATGCTCCACTACATATGCTATACCATGATTATATGCATACTACCAAAAGTATCATAAAATGTTGAATATACCTGATCATAAGCAATACCTGAACAAGGATTCTTTCTACAAGTCAACAATTGCTAACCGTTTTATAGGCCTTGCTACATGCCAAGCACTGTGCTAAATATTTTTTATAATTTTCTCAATGTAAGTTACTTTACTTTGACTTATAACTTAGTCATCAAGGAAATTTTCAAGACCTATCATCAAAAAGAATACAGAAACTGGTATGGCATTTTAAAAAGTTGCCATATAATACTTTTCCCTATAATTAACTGATATTATAGAAAAAAATAACTAGACAAGAAGATGCAACTGAATCTTGGGGCAATTTGAAAGCAACTCATTGTGATTGAGTCAGAAACACAGATTTTATCTTCAGTTTCCTCATTCATGATGATAGTCATAAAAGCATTTCTACTTTACATGGTTGTTTTCAAGAAGGGATGTGAATGGTTGTATGTTGATTTATTCAGTATCTAAATATTGTGTCAGTAACATAAGAAAATTTAATCCATAAGCACGTGATTTCAAAAGGTTTCTGGTATTCTAAAATATTTTTATTAAACTTGACAAAATTTCCTCACAGAAATCATCTCTATTAATAATAACCAATCAATCAGCCTTTATGCAGTGTCAATCACTGTACTAATGATAAAATAATTTTTTTGCTTTTTAGTCAACTTTAATGACTCTATTAATTTTATTGAGAAAGCACAATTTCTAATAAATATTTGAGGAGTTACTAAACAACAGCTAACAAACAACTCATATTTCAAAGTCATCCAAATCAATTGTCTCCTGTTTGAACATATGAGTGTCTGCAAGAGTAGAACACCAGTCTCAGAAACAGAAAAACAGATTCTGACATATATTAGCTATGTGATTATGCTAAGTCAATAAAATCTCCAGGCCCCCCAAGGAACATTTTAAGGCTTTTGTATTCGGGAATTACTAATTCCTATTAATCGTAAAAGTGTCTATTTTGGGGAGCTCCCTACACAGACAAAATAACAGATTCATGTCCAAAAAAAAAAAAAAAAAATTAAGCTAGAAAGAACACTGAAGAACCCACTAGAAAAATATCACTTAAGAAAGAAATGTTATATTTAGTCATAGTCCTTCCTTTGAGGGTATATTTATAATTTAAAATTTTTAAATATACTGCTTTAAAGGAGGTAAGTTTTATCATTTGAATCAATCACCAGAAGCTAGGGTTGCCAAATTTCAAGAATACCTTTTATAAATCAACAGTTCTCACACTCACTAAATAAAATAACTTTATTAGTAAATTATCCAACAAGTACAAAAGTCTCAGACTGATTTTTTATTTGTGCTTTTCCATTCGCTTTTTACTCTTTCCACTTTTTTGCCATTTCTTTTTCTTTTTCAAGGGATTAGCTTTTTCTCCAACAAATGCATTTTCAGAATGCTGTCCTGTGTTTTTAGGAGGAAAATTAAGTTTGTGTTTAAATTTGGTTGAATTCTCCGAAACTTTGCCGGGAGTATGTGATAGCTTAGCCTTTTCATTACTAATATAACGCTTGACTCGTAGTTTCCTTCCCATTAATTCTGAGTTGTTTAATTTCAAAGCAAGTTGTACAGCATCAGTACTCTGAGGAAATAATTAAAAGATTAATTACCACCACACAAGATTTCATGCTAAACTAAACAAATGTGCACAAAAAGCAAATAAATGATGATAATATATTAGAGCAGTAACTTTTCACTTTCAATATTAACTACAGAATCCTTTATTTTTTCTTGCCCTAAAATCTCACCTCATGGGTACAAGAGGAAAATCTAAAAGCTAACAAGATAGAGGTTTCAAAGACCCAAGCTGTCTAGAAGAACACTATATTGGTTGTGTAGCCTTTTTATCACAGGTCCTCAGTTTCATCTAAAAAATATGGAAAGATAAGGCATATGATGCCTTCCAAATCTCAGCTCTGTAATTCTGTGGTACTATGTAGGTGAAGATTACATGTTTTTTTTGAAGCCCAAAGCTTACTTAAAATATAAGCTAATGGCAAAGTTTTACTTCAAAATGGAAAACTGAGCCATAAATTCACTCTTTAAAAAAACAATTTTAAAACATGATAGTTCTAGCAGAGAGGCAGATTAAACATTGCTAGGAATTTTTTTTTTTTTTTTTTTTGCTTTTTGCTGAGGCAATTGGGGTTAAGTGACTTGCCCAGGGTCAGAATTTTTTTTTTTTAAATTACAAAAGTATTTGTTGTAATAGTCTTCATTATGATGGGGTTGAACTGCATTTTTTCCTAATGCAGAATTTGAGAATGGAGATTTAACAATATAAGGCTTAAGTTTTTTTGATTATTATTTTTGGTAATCTTCAAATACCTATAGCATTATATACAGCTATCAAATAGCATTAATTTTTCATACCTCAAAGAGCACATAACCACATCCTTTGCCAATTCCAGTGACTTTGTTTCTCACAATTTTTACTGCTAAAACACTTCCACAATCAGAGAAATGCTCTTGAATAGCACTCTCTTCAATTTCTGCAAACAAATTCAAAGAAACAAGAAATTCATACATTTAAAAACTTCTTAAAGGATGTCTAACATAAAATTTATCTTAGCATATTTCTCTATAAATTAACAATTTTTCAATGTTATAATTTTAAATCAGAAATAAAAAAAAACCAACTTACTGTAAGGGAGGTTCCCCACAAATACTGATCTTTTGCCCCTCTGAAACAAAAATTTGAATTTAATATGTTAAAGGGGGAAAAAAAAAGCCAGAAATAAAATCAAGGGAGGTATCTAAATAACCAGGATTAGTGCTGAATGATAAAGTTTTGCTCAAGTAGTTAGGAAGCACTTCTACCTCTACAATTCTAAAATGGCAACCAAGACAAAGAAACTGTGTTCTTTTCTGCTTTCCCTTAAATGTCACTTTAAAAAAGTATATTAAATAGAATTCAGAAATTTTAAAAATGCAACCCTAACTTACCAAAGGAGTGTCAGATATAAGTTCAACTCTGATGGGAAATCCCTCTGCAATCTGAGTACCATTTCTATTAAGGATATGAAGGTTATAAAAAAAGAATAAGAAACAAATTACAAAGATTATCTAAGAAGGACAAAAGAAAAAACAAAATTTTTACTTCAGAGGTAACATCAAGAGATAAAATTACCTTTTCAATGCCTTTTCAGCAGCACTCTCTTCCTTAAAAACAACATATCCATTAATACTTTTCTGTTCAGGATGAACTTCACGTCTACAAAATAAAAGTGATTATGGAAACTTTTTAACTTTCCTTATACTTGGTCAACACTCAATAAACAATTTTTTTTCTAAAAAAAAAAAAAAAAGGTTCTTTATATAAATACATAAAAATGACCATAAAGAGATTATTCAAATTGGGGGACAATAAACAGATAAGCTGTCCTTACAAATAGCTACTGTACCAGAGAACTGGTAATTTTTGTCTATGTGACTCTCATCCATAGGAAAATTCTAGGACGCTGAAATTTAAAACTGGTGAAGGGAGTTCAGGGAAGAGTTTGTGGCATTGGAAATCACAGGGAAATATGTTTGTGGATCAAAGAATAATGATTCCCATATCCTTCCTAGTATGAGGAATACTGATGAGATTACATCTCCAGAGCATTGGAAAGGTCAGGTGGGGAGAGGGAGAGGCCCAATGCCCAGTTAAAGAGCTGGTTTCCTAGTGGATGGCTGGATGGTATATGAAACATGACCTAGGACAGGCTAGATGCAGAGTATGAGTTGAATTCTATTCCAACCGAATAGAAAAGTTTGGTGTGCTTTTGCATACCAAAAAGAAAAAAGAAAGCTGGGAAGGATAGGGACAAACAATGAAAGAAGACATCAATTACTAGCATAGATGTTTCTATTCTCATCTCCAAAAAATGTTTCTAAGATTATTATCAATTAAAAGGTAGCCTTGATGAAAAAATGGAATCAGACAGCTTTTTACATATGATTTTCTATATTACATCTCACTTTACACTAACAAATGAGAATATAATCAACTGTTTACTAATTTTTTTTAAAAAAAGCTTTTTCTTGTAGCACTCAATGATGCCTTACTAGCTCTCCTCAAGTGCCTGCCATTTAAAGATAAATATGCATGTTTCTATGACAAATGTGATTAGAGATATAATTTTGTTCAAAGATCCATTTCACTGTTAAGGTAAAAACAAGGAAATAAGTTTTTAGTCATATAAAAGATAGTAATAATTTCACCAAATCCTATTACAATAAAAAAAATCCTTAGTAAAATTCATGGCAATAGAATGAAAGATGCAACACTCAGGGAAATGTAGTCAATTCACATTTATTAAGCATCTAAAAAATGTAAGATTTACTATATTAAGTGCTGGTTAGAGTTGTAAAAATAATCCAATGAATTAGTTTAATAAGGATATGATGGATGAGCATCACAGGTGGACAATGAGTTTGATCAAATTAGGGGAAATTCTTTTATTATATGCAACAGTCATCAAAATAACATGGCACTCATACAAAAACAGAAGTTCCATGGGACAGATCAGATTTAAAAAAAAAAAAAAAATCAAGAATCAAATCTGCCACTATACCCTAGTGTACATGTAAACTCCTACCCCTCTGCCCTCCCCCCCCAAAAGAATTGTTGAGAAAATTCAAGAAATTCAAAGGAAAATTGATTTAAGACCTGAAGCTTACACCATAATAAGCTCCAAAAGGACACATGACCCAATTATAACATCACATTGTAAAGAAATCAGAGAACTGATAGTAATACATTTCAGATCCATGGCTAGGGAAATAAATTCTAAAGCAACAAGATCACAGAATCCAATAGGAACCTTCAATCATAATAGGAAGCTTCAATCATAAAAATTAAAAAGGCTTTTGTACAAATTAAATCAATAGCTGGAATAAAGAGACACATTTGATAAAAGTTTAATTCCATAGGATCTCAGAGGCCACCTAAGTTCATATCATTGATGAAGAACCTGGAACTCCAAGAGCTTCTGCGAAACCTGCCCCCATGAATCCAGTGGTCTGATTAAGCCAGAGTAAAGGATGATGATCATGTCTTTATTCTTGCATGCTAAACCTTTCTTCATGTAGCCTAAGTTAACGTTAATTTTTTTTGCTATCTTAATATACTGATTATGTGGCCATTGAAAAGTGACATACACATTCTATCTGTGAATCTGATTTTTTAAAAAATTCAAGTGTTAACACTTCACAAAAATTTAAGACTACCTTTAATTGGCAGAATTAAAATGACAACTCAAACAGCAATGAAAAGACAATATAGGCACAAGCAGTTTATACCCCTAGATACTAATAATCTAGGTGAAAAATGGGGTCAAAGACAAGAGTGATGGGAGGGCAGGCCAGTCACCAACAGCAAGTGAGCAGCCCAAATGCTTCCAACAGAGGAACTTCTTCAGCACAGTGAAGCTGAGAGTGCAGAGATGACAAGAAATACCTTCAACAATTCTTTCAGAGCCTAGTAACACACATATATATGAACCAGAGAGAAATAAGAGGCAAAATGTACCTAGCTTCCCACAACTCCTTGACAAGTACTTACACAAAAAGTTATTATCGTAGGTAGGCAGAGCTATCCAGTAAAGTCAAGGACTAGCTGGAATTTTCCCTCAAACTTCTCAAAATACTATTAGGTAATGAGTCTAAACACATTTTAGAGGGTTTGAACCCACAAAAAAAAGCTGTATGAAGCAATTTTCTAGTCAAAGACATAACTTAGAAGGTCAGCGGGAAAAGTGTTGTACCAGAGTGAGAGTGGATTAGAGCCAAGCACAGGATACACAAGCACAGCCGTACCCCCAGCAATCCAAGAGCAGGCTTGGAAGCCACTGAATCAGCAGCAGTAGCATCAGCAATGACTTCTGGTGCTCTCAATCCACAGAGTAAGGGCTTCAAATAGCTGGTGAGAAGAAGACTAAAAATGGTCTCTTTGCTAGTCCTGAGAGTAGGCCTATTGATTTGCCCATACTTAGATATGGATCTTAGTCCTGGGTGGCAGTCCACAGACCCAGGGCAAGGAGGAGCATTAGCATACAAGAATTTATGGCCACAATGGAGAATCCTCCTCACAGTTCCGGGATAGAAAAGAGTGCTTGTAGTCACTCACAGACCAGAGCACAGGTCAAGAGATCACTAAACATACTTCTCCTTAGATCATACCACCTTGGAAGAACTGAAAACTTACAGACCCCTAGAAGTATCTCTGAAAATAGCTGCACACAAAACCCTAAAACTTGGAAAAGTGCACTATCCACACTGGAAGCAGAGACCTACTTCAACAAAGAGCTAAAAGTCAAGTAACAAACAGGCTGGCAAAAAAAAAAAATTCTGACCAAGTTACTATGGCGACAAGGAAGATCAAAACACATTCAGAAGAAGATAGCAAAGTAAAAACTCCTACATCTAAAACCTTTAAGAAAAATAAGATTTGATCACAGAACATTAAAAAGCCCAAAAGGGATTTTGACAATCAAGTAAGAGAGGTAGAGGAAAAATTGAGAAGAGAAAACAGAGTGATATAAAAGGAAGTACAAAAAGTCAATGAGGAAAAGAATGCTTTTAAAAAATAAAACTGGCCATTTAAATGTTGGTGAAAAAACAAAAAACAATGTGAAATATCTCACTGAAAAAACAATAGACCTGGAAAATAAATCCAGGAATGATAATTTTAAAATTATTGGTCTATTTGAAAGCCCTTATCAAAAAAAAAAAAAAAAAAGCCTAGACATCATCTTACAGAGGGGCTTAGATGGAGAGCAAGGGAGCTAGGATCACAGCCAAGAATCATCTACGCAACAAAACTAAGTAAAATTCTTAAAGGGCAAAGGTGGTTATTAAATAAAATAGAAGACTTAGTCATTAAATAAAATAGAAGACTTTCAAGCATTTGAAATGAAAAGACCAGAACTGCATAGAAAATCTCACTTTCAAATATGGGACTCAGGAGAAGCATAAGGGGCGATTAGGAAAGGAAAATCATAAGACTTAATAAGATTAATCTGTTTATATTCTTACATTGGAGAATGATATCTGTAATCATAAAACCTTTTTTGTTATTAGGGTAGTTAGGACAGGAGGAGTTGAATATGAATGTATATTAAAAAAATAAAGGGGTGCGAGAGCAATGTATTGGGAGAAAGGGAGAGCTAAAATGGTGAAAACTATCTGCCACAAAAAGGACAAGAAAAAGCTTTTACAATGGAGGGTGAGAGGGGAAGAAGAATGAGGGAACCTTACTCTCATCAGAATTGGCTCAAAAAGGGAATAACAAACACACACTCAATGTGGTATAGAAATTAATTTTTCCCTGCAGTAAAGTAGAAGGGAAAAGGGATTCACAAAAGGGAAAGGGTGATAGAAAGAAGAAGGGGTAATCAGAAGCAAAACACTCTAGAGAAGAGAAAGGAGAAAGAATAGAATAAATGAAGGGGAAATAGCAATGGTAATTCTGAAAAGACTTTTGAAGCAAGTTTCTCTGATGAAGGCCTCATTTCTTAAACATATAGGGAATTGAGTAAAATTTATAAAAAATGAGACATTTCTCAATTGATAAGTGATCAAAACATAAGTTTTCAAATGAAACAATCAATGCTATTTAAACCACATTAAAAAAATATTCTCACTCAGTATTGATTAGAAAAAATGCAAATTTAAGCACTTCTGAGGTACTACCTCGGTTAGATTGGCTAATTGTCCAGAAAAGGAAAATGACAAATATTGGAGGGAATGTGGGGAAACTGAGATATTAATGCAATGTTGGGAAGAATTTGTAAACTGATTCAACCATTCTGTAAAGCAAAACTATACCCAAAGGGCTATATAAAACCATGCATAACTTTTGACCTAGCAATACCATGAGTAGGCATATATCCCAAAAGAGATTTGGGGGTAAAAAAAGGGAAAAGGACCTATATATAGAAAAAAATATTTATAGCAGCTCTTTTCTCAGAGCAAAGAATTAAAAATTGAGAGGATGCCCATCAACTGAGAAATGACTGAATAAACTGTAGAATATGATTATGATGGAATAATATTGTGCTATAACAAATGATGAGCAGGATACTCTCAGAAAAACCTGGAAAGACTTTCATGAGCTCACGAAAAGTGAAATTTACTGTGTACAAAGTAACAGTAACATTGTAAAATGATCAACTGTCAATGACTTTGCTATTCTCAACAAATACAATAATTCCAACACAACTCTGAAGGATTTATAATGAAAAAAATGTATCCATATCCCGAGAAAGAACTGATTGTGTCTGAATATAAACTGAAACAAATTTTTTTAAACTTTATTTTTCTTGAGTTTTTTTTTTCAGGGTTGGGGGGAGGGAGATTAATTGGTTTTCTTTCCTAACATGGCTTTTATGAAAATGTTTTACATAACCTCACCTGTGCCTTCTCAATGAGGTGGAGGGGGGAGGGAGGAAGGGAAAGAAACTGAAAGCAAAAGTTTTAGAACAAATGCTAAAAATTGTTTTACATGTAATTGGGGGAAAATAAAACATTAAATAAAATATTAAAAAATCATTGTCTTCGAGGAGTCAAATTCTTAAGTTTATGGGTATAAAGTATCCTATGGGGATAAAGGTCCTAAATTTCAGGTGCATCATAGGTAAAAATATACTTTAAAGGCTAGATTGGAAATCTAATGAATTATGTGATAAAACACAATTTCTTAAAAAAAAAAAAAAATTAGGCTCAGAATTCTTAAAAAATTACCTTGCTCAGGAAACTTATAGAATATAATTCATTCATAAAGAAATGAAGATGATCACCTAAGTTTCTTTATCTGTACAATGGGGAGAAAGATACCAGTAGGACCTACCTTAAAGGGTTACCATGAAGCTAAAATAATTATGAAAAAAAGACTCATTAACTTTAAAAGATTTCATTAATGTCATTATTTCAACACAAGGCAATTAATCAAATACTAAAAAGCAATACATAAAAAATAAATTTCTTGGGCAATAACAAAGATTTTTTTTCTGACCATACACTTTATTTTTTATTTTGATCCCCCCCCATTTTAATAGGTTTTTAATATGCCAAATACATGCAAAGATAGTTTTCAATATTCACCTTTGCAAAGCCTTATAATAACTTAAAATTTTATAGAAAAGTTTTGACAGATTTTTCCTTCAATAATTAACTTACTTTATTGCAGCAATCTTTTTGGATAAATTGCTCTTTGCTGGAATCTTCAAAACAACAACAAAAAAAATTTCTTCAATCTTATATTCAGGAAAGAAAGAAAATTTCAAAGTCTACAAAGTATGCTATATTAAAAAGCCAAAACGTGAAATTTGTTACACAATAATTGAATATATTCCTGGAAGAAAAAAATTAAAGCAATAGCAAAAGTTTCAAATAACTTCATTAAAAAACAAACAAACAACAACAAAAAAAAACAAAACAAAAAAAAACCCCACCATAAGCATGAAAATGCCCTTCTCATGCGGTTCATTCCTTGAAGTATTTGTAGATTGTTTTATGCTATTTTTAACAGAAATTTATTGGTGTGTCTTATTTTTGCATTATCAGCATTTCCTAATGTAAACCTCCCCTCAACCCAAAATCATACCTTATAACAAAGCAAAGCAAAGAGAGGGGGAAAAAAAGAATCCAACTAAACAAACCTACACATCAACCAACTCTAAACTATAAATTTGCTAATGACAATTTAGCAAAAATGGCCTGAGACTCTAATTGGTGAATACTAAAGATGAACAACATAAGAACTTATAACAGAAGTAAACTTCCACAAATACAAACATACAACTGCTGCTACATATAGAGTACCTATAGAATTCTTGTGTAGGAGAACCTTTAATACTTTGTCCTGACCTTGTGTGACAGAGACAAATCTTTGCCAAATATAAAGTTTATAAATATTCTCAATTTTAGGTAGTAAATGAGATCTGCTTCTGACAAATTATTTTTCATACCAGAACAACCTGGCAAAACAATGTAAATAAAAACAGTCATACATTGCCAATTTCAAAGTAATTGCAGTGATCAATCTTGATCCCTGGGAAAATAGAAGACTTCCCCCTCACTAGTGAAATAGAATGATGTATATACACTTTTGCTTAAGATTTGCTTACATTTTTCATTGTTATAAGGAAAGATTTATGGGGGGGGCCCACAAAAGAAGTAAACTAGACAGCGATTCTGTAATTTTAAAAAGCCATAAACATCATTAATTGAAGGAGGAACTATTATCTATCCAAAATTCCCCAAATTAAAAATTTTTATGAACAAAAAAAATTATGAAACTGAAAAATAAGTAACTGAATGCTATATATATTTATAAATTCATTCATAAGTACTCAGTGACTTCTATATACAAAGCACTTAGTATTATGTGGGATACAAAGATGAACATAATAGTGCCCCTCACCCTTCCAATAATAGAAATAAAATACATGGACAGAAGCAGTTAGGTGATGCAATAGATAAGAGCGCTGGGTTTGGAACTAGAAGATTCATCTTCAAAAGTTCAAATCTTATCTTAGACACTTACTAGCTGTGTCACCCTAGACAAGTCCCTAAATCCTGTTTGCCTCAGTTTCTTCATCTATCAAATGAGCTGGAGAAGGCATTGGCAAACTATTCCAATCTTTGCCAAGAAAATCTCAAATGGGGTCAAAGAGAATCAGACATGACCAAAAAATAGCTTCATAACATACTATTATACAAAGCAGTGTATAACAACATACCATAGATTCATTCCAAAATACCCACATTTATTAAGCACTTTCTATGAGCAATGCATTTCTGAATTATGAATAAAATTCTATGGGAATCTGAGGATGATAGAATTTTCAGAGAAAAGAGGTTATCCAACAAAAAATTTCATGGAAAAAGTGGTATTTGGAATGTTTTTTAAGAACAGGTAGACTTTCAGAACTTAAAAAAAAAAGGGGGGGGTGGGGGGAACAGCATCCAGGAGAAAAGAATAGTTTAAACAATAATGTGGAAGAAAATATAGATTATATCTGAGAAATGACTAGCAGTCACGTTCACCAAATAAAAAAGATTTTTTACAGTGACTACTGTAAGGGTTAGTTGAGACTATACCAATCTTTATGCCAATAAGAGATTTACACATAACAAAACCATTGTAGTATTTAAAAACAAACAACATACCAAAGAACGGAATCGTACACATTCTATCTGTCCATACTCTTTAAAAAATGATTTCAGCTCCTACAAATGAAACAAAACACTCATTATAATTTCAGATTAAAAAAGTAAAACCTACTAAAATTTAATTACTAATTTTCAAGCAAAGGAATAGTCAAGGAGCAAACGGCCCACTTCCAGCTTGTTGGTGGGAAGGGGAGAAACAAGTCTTCAATACTGTACATGTAACAGTTAAACTTAATTCCCATTCTTGGCACTTGGTATTTATATTATACTTCATACTTTCACCATTCACCTGAACTATTATAACAACAGCCTTCTGGTTGGTTTTCCCTATCTCATGTTTCTCCCCACTCCAGTTCATCTCTATTCAGTTGTCCAAATCATCTTTCTAAAATCCAAGTCTGACCAAGTCATCTTTTCAAATGAAGATTTGAGTCTGAGAACTGAGAGAGCAAATCTCTGGTTGAACTTGTACTTTCTGGACTATGGCAGCTGAGGTTATCCTGTGTCATAGTGACAGGCTGTACAGAGATCTCTGAGCGAGGTTCTGCAGTGGTATAATACACCTGGGTATGAGGGTCATATTCAGTGCGCAACTGAACTGTTGATTGCATGGTGATCTGAGTTTCATGAGCAAAGCTGTGACTGCTATATGGCGGTGGAGGGCTGTAACGAGTATTGTCATTGGAATCTGTGTAGGCCTGAGGTTCAACCTGAATGACTCTGCTGACACAAGGACTCATTTGATCCTCCTCCAATAGCTCTGGGTGATGGGCAAGCATTATCCACCCTTGATGGATGAGGGATCTTGCCAATGGTCACAAAGCTTGTAAAACAGCAGAAGATATCCAACCTCCTGTCCTCCCGTCTATATAGGTCCATACTTAGAATAGCAGGGAAAATGAGCAGAACCATGGCAAAATTAAATACCACAACTATAGCAGCCTGAAGTGAAAATCCAAGTCTGACCAAGTCATCTTTTCTCTTCCATGTAATCAACTCCAGTGGCTTCCTATTACCTCTGGGATCAAATGTAAAATCCTGTTTGGTTTTTAAAGCATTTCATAACTTGGTCTCTGTCCATTTACAGTGTTCTTACACCATATTACCATCTCCACAGTCTAGTTATACCAGACTCCTCACTGTTCCTTGGACAAGACACTTAATCTCCCCAAACTCTGCTTTTTCATTTGCTATCCCCATTCCTGAAATGTTCTCCTTTGCTCCTCCTCCTGGATTCTTTCAAGATTCAGCTAAAATCTCAACTTCTCTAAGAAACCTTTCCCAGTCTCCTTTAGAATTTTCTCTTAAAGACTATCTGTACATAGATCTTTGAGTATGAACTCCTGAAAGGCAGGGGACTATTTTTTTGCCTTCATTTGTGATAATATAAACTACTATAAATCTCTACAATTCACATATTCACTTACCTTTTTTTTACACGTGACAGGTAAATTCCCCACAAATACAGTTCTTTTATTCTTTATTTTTTCCTCTGCTTCACTGATTTGAATCTTCTTTCTTTTATTTAACTCAAATGAATAATTTGAATTATCAAGTATTTTACCATCTGCTGTTTTGCCATTACTACTTGCTTGAGAAACTTTCTGTTTCTTCATTTGTTTAGCTTGCACTTTTTCTTCTTCTTCCTCTTCAAGATCAGCAGATACTAAAGCACTTTCTCTGTAAAAGACAAAATGTACACAGGAAAATGGTGTGTCAAAAACAAGTTAAGAGGGACAGCTAGTTGGTGTAGTGTATAGAGCACCAGCCCTAAAGTCTGGAGGACCTGAGTTCAAATCTGGCCGTAGTCACTTAACACCCCAACTGCCTCAGCAAAAACAAAAACAAAAAAAAAAGAACCAAGTTAAAAAATATCACTTTTCCAACTAAGTATTTCAAAACATGGAAAAAAGTTAAATAAAAGACATGACATTCTTTAACAATATTCTTATTTCACTAAATCTAAAACACAAAGATATATTCTATTTTTTAAAAAAAGAGTATCTAGTAAATTCATTTCTTTCACATTTCCCTTTTTTAATAACAAGCTATGGTGTTTCTAGGCACTGCACTTAAAGTGGTCAATGGACAAATACACATGTATACTAAATACCACATTCACAACAACCATATTCCCTAACCATAATTTTATTTCCTCCAAATTTATATTAACGCAAACTAAGACATTAAAAATTTTAAATAGCAATCATGAGAAAAATAGATTTTTCATTTCAGTGTTATTATATGAGACAAGATACTAAATTCTTGTATTTATTAAGCACTTACTATATGTAATGTACTGTTCTAGGAATTCAAAAAGGATATAAGACCTTATCCTCAAAAAGTTCACAATCTAATTTGGGGGATTTGACATATACTTAAGTATCCATTATCAGTCAAGTTATGAGATAAGTGGAAATAAGAGGTCCAAAGCCCAATGAGAAACTTGAAAGAGTAACTTCAGTTAAAATTCCAGAAGGCTTTACAGAAATGAGGATGAATCTATTCCAGGATTTAGGAAAAAAAATAAAACAAAGCAAAGAAAAAAGGACAGGAGAAATAGCAATGAGTGGACTTTAAGTATGAATAAATTACAGAATATCTGAAAGAAAAAAATATCAAAAGACAATTCACAAAATTAACAGAAAATGTTCCTATTTCTTGATGTTCAAAGATGAGCCTTGGTCCACCCAAAGGGTTACAATAACATGTCTTTCCATGTGAATTTCAAGACATGAGTCTAACATTATATACTTTCCAAATTTCAAAAATGTTAGTTTTTATGTGAATATTTCAATATACTCTATAGTCCACCTATTAAAATTTTCATCTATCTCCTCCAACCTATCTTCTGACAAAACTAGTCTGATCCTGTTTTTATGCCTGTCTTGTATTAATACCAGATTCCATCACTAACTCAAGAGACAGTACCCTTCACAAAAGGATGTCTATGTGTCAGTTGTTGCAGGCATCGAGGTGGCAATGATGTCACTATACACAATGTATTTCTGATTCTACTCACTTCATTATGGATCAGTTCATTTAAGTTTTTCCAAGTTTTCTGAAACCATTCTGCTATTATTTCTGATAGCACAATTGTATTCCATCACAATCATACAACAACTTGTTCAGCCATCCCCTAATTGATGAACATCTACATCTCCTCAATTTCCAACTCTTTGCCACCACAAAAAGAGTTGTTATAAATATTTCTGTATATAAGGGCCCTTTTCCTTTTCTATCTCTTTGGAATATAAACCTAGTAGTGTTATTGCTGGGTCAAAGGGTATGTGGTTTTATAGTCCTTTAGGCAGTTGTGAATTGCTCTCCAGAATGGTTAGATCACAATTCCAACAATTTATTAATGTTCCAATTTTTCAACACCTTCAACATTTGCTATTTTCCAATTCTATAATATTCACCAATATGATCAGTAGGGTGGAACTTTATAGAGTTGTTTTAATTTTTATCAAGTGATTTAGAGCATTTTTTCAAATGATTATAGATAGCTCTGAAACCATCTGCAAATTGCCTGTTCACATCCTTTGACTATTTACCAATTGAGGAATGATTATAATTAAAACGAACTTTTAAAAAGTTCCTGCTTGCCAGGCATCCTACAAGTTTTATTCAATAAAAGGTAAGATCTTCATGCATAGACAGATAGATTCAGATAGATGAAATCATTATTAAGCACATGCTATAAGAAGGGACTGCATTAATTTTTTCTTTTGTATTTCTAATATCCCTCAATATAGTATATAGTAGACATTTAATAAATGCTTTAGTTTAATTCAATGGCAGGAACTCCGCTTTTTCCATCTTCACAGTCTGGCATAGTGCCTTGCAGTTAAGTAAACTTTTATTCAATCATTTAAGAAGCAGCAACCTACTCCATACAAGGCACTATACTAGGTTACAGGATGCAAACACAAAAGAAAACTAACCCCTATGGTTCTGACACCAATATTCCATGGGAAGAGCTTACATTGCATGTAATAAATGTTTACTGAATTCAGTATTTATGGGTATGACATTAGGGAATGGGGGAGACTTTAAAATTAGGTATATATTGCACCTGGTAAGCTTTCTCTAATTACTCTCTCATTTGGTGATTTCATTAGCACTCATTCCCTCCTAACCCTCATCCTGGCAGATAATTCACAAAATTAGTATATACATAACCAATTGCAATCTCTCTTCTCAGCTTTAAATCTCACATCACCAATGTCCTATAGAACATTTCAAACAATATGTCCTAAAAACTTCTTAAACTGAACACATACAAACCTAAACTTATTACCTTTTCCCCCAAAACCAGTCCTTTATCAAATACCTCTGTTTTTTATCAAAGGCCCCACATCTGTCACTTCAAAGTTACTTTAAACTCCTCACTCTTCCTCTCTCCACTATTTAATCACTTGCCAAATCCTATAATTTCTATCTCCACAAGTTCTCTCTTATCCTCCATTTTCAGAACTTGGTTCTCTGATTATTATAAAAGCCTCCTAATTAGTGTCCTGCCTCTAGTCTCTCCCCAACCAAACCAGCTTTCACAACTGCCAGCATAATTTCCTTTGTAAAGATCTGACACAAATCTATAATTTGATAAATCCTAATAGCTCTCTACTGCCATAAAACTGTCTGACTTTTAAAGCCCTTCTTACCCAATTACAATCTAAATTTCCACATTTTATGGACCAGTCAAATTAATATTATTTTTCATATATAGCTTTTTACCTCTTATCTCTATACCTCTGAACTAGCTATCCCTGATGCTTGGAATGCACCATTTCCCTACCTGTGCTTCTGAGAATCCCTAATTTCCTTTAAAGTACAAACAAAGCACCATTTTCTAGACTACAACTTCAACTCTCCTATACCCAGTTTATAAACTTTGTATTTATTTTGCATATACTCATAGGGATACAAATTTTCTCCCCAACAGAATGTAAACTCCTTTGGAATAAAAATCATTCCACTCTTTGGAATTTGGAATTGAAACAAGTGGCTCACTAGACAAGAGCACAGGTCTTGGAGTTGGAAAAACCTTTGTTCAAGCCTCCTCAGACACTTACTAACTTTGTGGCCTTCCTTATTTGTAAATTAACAATAAAAATCACAATAACAACTAGCATTTAAATAGCACTTACAATGTGTCAGGCTCTGTGCTAAGAATCTTACAGATATCTGACTATCATTTAACTATTACAACAATCCTACAAGGTATTATTGTCCCAGTTATACCCATGAGGATTGCTGTGAGGATCTAATAAGATACTATTTGTAAACCATGCAACACTTTGCAAATCTTGAAATTATTTATTATTGTTGTTGTTAATATTTGTATCCCTAGTCCCTGATATGTATTACTTGCTTAATGAATGACTGCTTCTTTACTGACTGATTGCATAGTACATGGGAAAGAACACTGATCTTCTGGTCACTGTACCCAGTTCAAATCCTGAGTTTGCCATGTTACTGTATGATCTTAGGCAAGTCACTTATCTTATCTGGGCTTCAGTTTCCTCATCTGTAAAATGAGGAATTTGGACCAGAGAGTCATGAATTCTCCTCCAGATTTTAGATCTATGATCCAACATCACTTCAAAAAAACAGGGTAGAAGCAAGAATAACAATGTAGGAGTGGGAATTTCAGTATTTTTTTTTTTTTTTTGCTGAGGCAATTGAGGTTAAGTGACTTGCCCAGGGTCACACAGCTAGGAAATGTTAAGTGTCTGAGACCAGATTTGAACTCAGGTCTTCCTGACTTCAGGGCTGGTGCTCTATCAAGGGAATTTCAGTATTTAAAAACAGCCTCTTCACCTTGTACTGACCTCTGTGCCAATCTTTTATTTGTTTTGGAGAGATCTTTCTTCATTATAATTCTCTTTGCAGGCATTTGTTCAGTAGCACTCGTTCTCTGACTGTGCAATGCAATTTCATCTTCATTATGTTTTCTTTTCTTACTGTTAGCCTTTAAAAGAAATTAAGCTCTATAAGAGTTTTCATTCAGCACAAATACCTACTCTTTTTCTGTCTCCCCACCCTTCCTCCCTCAATTGGCAAAACCTTTCACTCTAAAATTACACTCTGTAAGTATCTTCCCTCCAAGCTCCTTAGGGGTCACACTTTTCATTTAACTTTCTCTGTAACCTCAGCACTTAGTATCATGTCTGGCACATGCTTTGTGACTGACACTTAATGATAACTTAGATTTGGAGTCAGGACACTAGCTTTGTTTCTTATTATCTTTATGACCTTGAGATAGGCAACTCATCTTTCTGGGCCTCAGTTTCCAAATCATAAGCTGAGGAGGTTGGACTAGAAGATTCTGAGATTCCTTCTGACTATAAACATAGGATCTTACGAGTTTCCTATGAAACTACACACAGAGAATAGCCTAATGGGGAGATTTGGTCTCCTACTGACTTTTTGGATTAAAGAGTAGACCTTCCTAATAGTAAAGATATGAACTCACATCCAGTTTCTGACCTACGGCAGTCACTTTATTGCTAAGTGCCCCCAAGAAATCTTTTAAGACTAGGAACTGCAAAGCCATTCCTATGAGTATGTATTCAAAGACGAAGTGAAATTAAATTTCACAGTGTTTACAGAGGCACAGGAACATTTCCTAACTTACTTCTTTAGCAGCCACATAGACAGGTTGCTGCACTTGTGCTGATGAGAAGCTGAAGAGAGATGCCAAGTGGCTCTTGCTGCTCTTGCAGGGTTTGTTTTGAAATAAGCTGCTGGCCACTTGTCCAACCTGATACTGTCCGGATGAGGAGCCACTCATTCTATCTTCCACTGCTTTGCTAGAAAGAAATAAAAGCAAGTATGTTTGAGGCACTTTAAAGTTTGCATAAAGGCATTTCACATATCTAGTTTGCTTCCTAGAACCTTTTAAAGTAGATACTATTGCAATTCCCACAAGTGAGGAAACTGAAGCTAAGAGAGTTTAAATGACTTAACTAGGGCAACAGTCAATTATTGCTCCCTTGTATATACATCATTTAGCACAGAGCTTGGCACATAACAAGTGCTTAATAAATGCTTGTTAACTGAGAAGGGATTTGAACCCAAGGCTTCCTTACTTCCAGTGCAGCTGTTTTATTCACAGTGTTACTATTTATGTAGTTTTAAGGTTTGCAAAACGATACACATGTTTAGACACATATAGATTAACCTATATACCTCTCTCTGTGCCAGCTGAGTGGATCAGTGGACTGAGCATAGGGGCAGGAATCAGGAAGATCTGAGCTCAAATCCAGGCTCAGACCTTGCTAACTGTGTGACCATGGGCATGCCCCTTCACCCTGCCTCAGTTTCCTCATCTGTAAAATGAGCTAGAGAAGAAAACGCAAACCACTGTAATATCTTTGCCAATAAAGCTCCAAATAGGGTAGTGAAGAGTAGGAAACTGAAAGAAATAAAGAAATACACAGGAGTGTATATGTAATATATATGTATACATGTAATATATATGTATACATGCACGCACACGCATATATTAATTTGATCCTCACAAGAGTTCTGTGACATAGGTGCCGTAATTAGCCCTGTTTTATAAATAAGGGGGAGGGGCTGCTAGGTGGCACAGTGGATAGAGCACCAGCCCTGAAGTCAGGAGGACCTGGTCTCAGACACTTAAGATTACCCAGTTGTGTGACCCTGGGCAAGTCATTTAACCCCAATTGCCAAGAAAAAGAAAGGAAAAGAAAAGGGAGAGAGGGGGGGGGGGGCCCTCCGGGAGGTTGTGATTTCCTGAGTCAGTAAATATTAGAGGCAGAACTTGAACCCAGGCATTCCCGCCTCCCTGTCCTGTGCTTTCTCCACCACGACATCCCGCAGCCTGAAAGAGCAAAAGACTCAAAGTGCCCTACTACTGGAGGCGGGGTCACGGAGACGACTTTCGGGGGGCACCTCTGCTAACCTCAAACTCAGCAGCCAGAGGAAGCAGCTTGGGCCCGGCCGCCAAGCTCCAGAATTACCCGGAGGGGTAGCAAGACCTCCTCTTCCAGAATCTGCAAAGATTCGGAGGTGGAGAAAGGGAGGGGGAGAAGGGCAGTCCCCCGGGCGCGCTTCCGCGTTTATGCACGTTCCTCACCTGTCTCCAGTGGGTTTCTTTTTCTTCCGCTTAATCTTCTCTTCAGCCGCCATCTCGGCCACAGAACGTCTCCAGTGGATATGGACCACGTGGTCTTGTCAACTTCTGGTGCTCTCGATGTCATTTCCGCCTTGGCGCACCGCCCCTTTCCCTTCCCTTCCCTCCCTCTTTTTTCTCTCTCCCAAACCAAACTTAAAAGCTTTTTTTTGAACTTGTTGATAGGTTAAGTCGTCGTTGCGTAAGTACAATAAATAATGCCAAAATTTAGCAATGAAAAAATGGACCTGCTTCCTTTCCATTTACTGAATGTGATATATTGCATTTACTGTTTAAGAGATGGGAGAATTATGGACAAGGACTATTTAATGTGATTTCAAACACATTTAATATTCCTTCTCCCTAACAGGTATTTACAAAATATCTACTATGTGCCAGGCACTGTACTAAGCTCTGGAAGCAATGAAAAAAGGCAAAAGCATCCCCCACTCTCAAAGGAACCCACAATCCAATGAGGGAGACAACATGGGAGAGCAAACGGGTTACTGTTGAGGATCAGTTAAAAATAATCTCAAAGGGAAGGCTACCAAGAGTAAGGGGGATTTGGAAAGGCTTCCTGACAGAATTTGAGTGGAGACTGGAAGAAAGGGCAAGGGGCCTGAAATGAGCAGGGAGAGAATTTCAGGCAAGACTAGAGCCAAGTGAAAATGAACTGAGCTCACAGGTAGAATGTATCGTGTAAGGAACAAAAAGGAAGCCTGTGCCATGTGTAATTAGTGAGATTTATTTCTAGGTGGGAAATCACTTTCTAATTTGCTATGTCAATCCCATTTATTTCTGCCTATATTCCAATATCACCCAACTGAAAACTATTGTCCAAAATTACCAATGATTTTTTTTTCAAATGTACATTTTGAGTGAAATGAGCAGAACCAGGAGATCATCATACACAGCAACAGTATTACATGATGAACAATTCTGATGGACATGGCTCTCTGCAACAAAGAATTGTCTCAAACCAGTTCCAATTGTTCCCTGAAGAAAACCATATACACCCAGAGAGAGGGATATGAAATATGGACCACAACGTAACATTTTCATGATCTCTATTGATATTTGCTTGCATTGTGTTGCCTCTGATTTTCTTTTTTTTCTTGTAGATAGGATTTTTCTTCCATAACTTGTCAAGTAACTCAACATTATTAACATGTCATGGACTTCCTGCCATTTAGGGGAGGGGAGGGGACTGGGGGTAAAATTTGTAATGGAAAGCTTTGTAAAGATCAATGCTGGGGAACTACCCATACATATGTTATACAAATAAAAAGCTTTAATAATAAAAAATGTACATTTAAAAAATATTTTACTTTTTTTTGTGAATTTGCAACCATTACTTTAAACAAATCAAAAAAATTACAAAGCTCTCATAGTACATTTACATAGTCAAGCAAACACTTTTTTCATGTGGACCAAGTCCAAAGAACTGGTGTCATTCTGCACTCTTAACCATCACCTGTCAGGAGGTAGGTACTATACCTCCTGGACCGACATTGGATTAATCAGATTTCTAAATCTTTACTATATCAAAAGTATGAGAGATTTTGTTCTAGCCCTTTTTTAATTCTTTACAAATCTTTGTTTAAAGTGTTTGTCATATTGTTGAATTGTGTTTTCTATGCCATTTTGTTATCCTCTTCTGTTTTAAGTGGATTTATCCCATTCCCATTTACAGTTATGATTATTAATTTTTTCCTCCTATTCTTTTATATTTCATATTCTCTGTTTCCTTTCCCTCTTTATAAAGAAGAGGGTGCTGAGAGAGAAGGTGTGTGCTTGGCACCAATATTCCAGGTTTGGGGAACTCACCTTCTGCTTCTCTTTCTCTCACCAGGAATGCACTATCTTATTCTTTCTTTTATTTAATTTTATTCTCCTCTTTTACAACTGGAAAAGGAGTGGCTGCCCATCAACTGGGGAATGGCTGAACAAGCTGTGGTGCATGAAGGTAATGGAATATTATTGTTCTATAAAAATGATGAACAAGCTGATTATAGAAAGGCTTAAAAAGATTTACGTGAACTGATGTGATGCTGAGCAAAACAAGCAGAACCGGAAATACATTGTACACAATAATAGCAAAACTGTGTGATGATCAATTATGAAAGACTCAGTTCTTCTCAGTGGTTCAGTGATCCAAAGGAATCCCAAAAGACTTTGGACAGAAAAATCTAGGAAAAAAAACCCAAGGAGATTGACTATAATTCAAAACATGCTGTTCACTTTTTTTTTCCTGTTTTTTTTTTTTTTTTAAATCTCTCTCCCATGGTTTTCCCCCTTTATTCTTTATCCTTCTGAGTTGGAGTTGATTTTATTTAAGATTAATCCTTCCTCTAATCTATCCTCTCTCTTACTCTTCTCTTTAACTTCTCCCCTTTCCTTCAATTTCCTGCTGAAAGAAAGGTATTTTTTGGTACCCAATTCTTATGTGTATTCCCTTTTTCAATCAGTTCAGATGAAGGTGAGGTTCAAGTGTTGCTGACTCCCCCCACCCTTCCTTTTTATAGAATCCTGTGAAGATTCTATGTAATAATATCTCATATAACTTCAAACCCCAATTATTTGACATACTTTCCCCCCTCCTTTCTTCCACCTTGCCCCTCAGTATATTCCATTCCTTCCTTTTCTTTTAAGATAATAAAAATATTAAAAACAAAAACTTTCCAGAACCTCTAATTAGGCTTCCTCTGTGATTCCTGATAATAGAATTCTGAGGGAACAAGAATCATCTTTCCATCTTAACAGAAAGGAGTAGTATTTATTAAATACTTACTATGAGCCAGGCACTATGCTAAGTATTTTACAAATACTATATCATATTAACATGTAAACAGTTTATTTAATCTTTTATGATTGTTTGCTCATGTTTTGACTTTTAATGTTTCTTTTGACTCCTGTGTTTTAATATAATAGTTCAAAGTTTCTAGACAGAAACAGAATTAAGATGGCAAAGTAACAGCATTTTTTCCCCAATTCACCAAGCACACTTCCTCCAAGACAACCTAGAAAATGTATCAGACTGAATTCTGCTCAGAAAAAACAAGAAAAATTCACAGTAAGTCACTTTTCCAGCCAAGGATCTCTAAGGAAGATAAAGAGGGTGAACATTAGGACAGAGGATAGCCAGGATGCAGAACAGAAGGAATGGGGACAACTTTAGTGGTCAAGAACTTAACGAGACTGAAGCTAAACATCAGGACAGAAAGCATCAGGGTATAAAAAGATCCCAGGGACCCTTGCATTAGAAACAAGTGCCAGCTGACAACTCTGTTAACCATTAGTCAGTTTCAGGTTAGAGTTTCAGGGTGGAGAGGGCGATCTCATGGGAGACAAACTACCTGTAATTTAAATAATCAAATTAAGAGCACTAGAGGGAAAATGGGGAAATTAATAAGAGTTATACAAATTATGAAAAGAGCATTAACAGCTTGGTAAAAGAGTTACATAAAATAATTATGAAGAAATTAATTCCTTTAAAGTTAGAATTGGCCAAATGGGAGAAGAGTTACAAAACTTTACTGAAGAAAATAATTCCTTAAAAATTAGAATTGGCCAAATGGAAGCTAATGATTCCCTGAGACATCAAGGAACAATAAAACAAATTATTTTTGTTTAAGTGACTTTCCTAGGATCACACAGCTAGGAAGTATTAAGTGTCTGAGGTTGGATTTGAACCCAGGTCCTCCTGATTCTAGGGCCAGTACTCTGTCTACTATACCATCTGGCTGCCCTCAAAGGTTTTAAAAGATTGCAAAAATAAAAGAAAATATGAAATATCTCAAAAGCAAAATTACTGACCTGGTAAACAGTCTAAAGAGATCATTTAAAAAATCACTGTACTAACTGAAAAGCTATGAACAACAACAACAACAAAAGAACTTATTCATCATAGTTTATAAGAAATAATAAAGGAAAATTTCTCATGTGTTTTAGAATCAGAAGCCACAGAAGAAACTGGATGAATCCACTGGTCACCTGAAAGAAATATAAAAATAACTTCCAGGAATATTATAGCCCAAATTCAGAACTTCCAGATCAAGGAGAAAATATTGTAAAAAAACAAAACAAAACAAAACAAAACAGAAAGAATTCAAGAATCATGGAGTCATAATCAGGATCACACAAAATTTATCATCCTTCAATTTTAAAATACCAAAGGCTTATAATATAATATTCCTGAATGCAAAGGATCTAAGAGCATAACAAAGAATAAAACACCCAGCAAAACTGAGTATAATCTGACTGAGGGAAAAATGAAACTTTAATGAAATAGAGGAGTTTCAAGCATTCCTGATAAGCAGACCAGTACTGAATAGAAAATCTGATAATTAAACTCAAGACTCCAAAGAAATACAAAAAGGTAAGCATGAGTAAGAAATCAAAGAGACCAAACCAAGCTTAAACATTTTTATATGGGGGAAGAAGATATATATCTCTCAAAACATTATCATAGGGGCTGGAAGGGAGGTTGCTTAGAGGAAGTCTAAATAGTGGGCCTAGGTGTGATTCTATTATGTTGGAATGATCTCAAAAGAAGAATGGAAGGGTGTTGAAGAGAAATGCACTGTGAGATGGGAGCCAGAAGAGGAAGAATGGGGAAAATTATCTTAGATAAATAGAACACACAGAAGTTTTAAAGTGGAGAGGGTTGTGAAGGACAATCATAAAACAAAAGACAGCAGAATAAATTAGAAACCAGAATCTAACAATATGTTATGTAAAGGATACTTCAAACAAAAATATACACATAAGTTAAAAATAGGGCTGGAGCTGAATCTCATGCTTCAATCAATAAATTTCATTAAATGACTGTACATCTGTAATCTCTATCAGATTGATATTTTGGGGAGGAGGGAGGTAAGAGAGAAAAAATTTTGAAATCAAAATCTTACAAAAATGAATGCTGAAAAAAAATTAATGTTGAAAACTACCTTTACATGTAATTGGAAAAATAAAATACTATTGAATTTTTAAAAATACATTTCATTAAGATGAGGACAAAAGTAAAAGCACATATTCAAATATCTAGGAGATAGCCAAAGGAACACTTAGGAGAAAATGTATATCTTTATGTATATCTCTATTCTTATATGTCTTAGAACCAGAAGCCATAGAGGAAAGTGGATGAATCCACTGGTCACCTGAAAGAAAAACAAAAATAAAAACTCCCAAGAATATTATAGCCCAAATTTAGAATTTCCAGATCAAGGAGAAAATATTACAAAAAAGAAGAAAAAAAACAGAAAGAAAGAATTCAAGGACCATGGAGTCACAATAAGGATCACTGAAAATTGATCATCTTTCAAATTTAACTTATGTTAAAATTATGCTTATGTTAGTATAAGAGAGAAAAACCACATCAACAAAATGGGTGTGCAATTAAAAAATTAGAAAAACAAATTTAAAACTTCTAATTAAATACTATAAGTTTTGAAAAAATCAAGAGTTACAAAATTGAAAATAATTTTTAAAAATCCATTGAACTAATATTAAATAAAATTAGGGGTAGGTTTTTTGAGGAAATAAAGCAACCAAATAGAAAAACTACTGACTAATTTCATTTAAAAATTATTAATAAAAAAATTTTAAAGGTCAATTCTCAACCAATGAAGAAGAAATAAAAACTATTATCAAAGGCTATTTGTTTAACTAAATTCCAATAAAACTGAAAATCTAAATGAAATAGGTGAAAAAGTAGCAAAAATAAATTGTCTAGATTATCAGAACTGGGAATAGAATACTTAAATGAAAAATAAATTAAACAAACCATAAATGAGCTCTCTAAAAAAAAAAATGCCAGGACCACATATATTTACAAGTGACTTCTACCAAACATCTAAAGAACAATTAATTCCAATACTATATAAACTACTTGGAAAAACAGAAAAAAGAAGTCCTACCAAATACCTTCTATGACACAAATATGGTCTTGATACTTAAATTAAGAAGAGCTAAAACACATAGATCAATTTCCCCAATGAATATTGATGCAAGAATTCTAAATAAAATACTAGCAAGGAAATAGATAGAAAGCTAGATAGACACATCTCACACTGTACCACAAAGATCATGAACTATGACCAGATGGAACTGTACAAGGAATACAGGGCTGGTTCAGTTTAGGAAAATTATAAGTATAATTGGCCATGTTAATAACAAAAACAACAAAAATTATGATTACTTCAATAGAACTCTAACAGTAGAAAATTGACAAAATACTAGATATATTCCTGCTTTAAAAAAAAAGCATAATTCTTGAAACCACAGAAATAAGTATAGCTTTCCTCAAAATGATTAATATCTATCTAAAACCAAGAGCAAGTTATTATCTCTAATGGGGATATGTTATAATAAGATCAACAAGATCAATTGTGAAGCAGCAATGACCATCATCACCATAATTTTTCAATACCACAAATGCTCGTTGTAGCAATAAGACAAGAAAAAGAAATTGAAGGAATAAGCATATGCAATGTGGAAATAAGACTATCACTTTTTTGTAGATGATATGATGGTTTAATTAGAAGACCCTAAAGAATTAACCAAAAGAGAGTTAACTAATCAAAACAACTAATAACTTCAACAAAGTGGCAGGATATAAAATAAAACCAAACAAATTATTGTTTTTGTATATTACCAACAAAACCCAGCAGAAAGAGAAATACTACTTTTAATTGCAGAAAGTATAAAATACATAGAAGCCTACCAACCAAGAAACACACACAGGAACTATATAAACACAATTACAAAACATTTTTAGCTGATTTTTCCATTTTATTTTGCTTATCTAGTGCCAAACCAATGAAATTACCAAAGAACTACTTTATAGAAGTAGGAAAAAAAATAAAATTCATCTTGAGGAATAAAAGTTCAAGAATATCAATGTAAAAAAAAAAAACCAGGAAGGAAGGAATCCAGCAGTATCAGATTTCAAATTAATTATAAAGCTATAATCACTAAAATTGGATAGGACATAGCAAAGTTGATTAGTGAACCAGGTTAGGTAAAGAACAAAAAGAAATAAATGAGCATAACTATGCTTGATAAAGCCAAAGATCCAAGCTATTAGGGCAAGAATTTATTACTTGACCAAAACTATTAGAAAAACTGAAAAATAGTCTGTCAGAAACTTGGCATAATGTATCTCACACTATATACCAACTTAAATTCAAAATGCATGATTTAGACATAAAGTGTGATACCATAAGCACCTTTATGAAGTAGGGAAAAAATTGAATATTAGAGAAAACAAAAAAAAAGGCTTACAACCAAGAATTACATATTCAGTAAACTTAAGTATCCTCTTAACAGAGAGAAAATGGATTTTTAATTAAATAGAAGATGATAAAAGTTTTTAAAGCTAAAAAGACACTTTGAAATGCAAACACGGGAGACATGAGAAACAGAAAACAAAATACATTTGAAGAGTTGGAAGGAATTTTGAAATGTCTAAGACAAACTTATGTCTTTTAAATTCTTGCCACTATTTTCTTGGGCCACTGAGGAGTTATTAAAGGAACTGAGAGATAGCTCAAGCTAAGCCAAGCTTTTAGTGCTCCCAGGGTGACCTATTTGAGGGCAGAGTCTGACCAATGCCCACCCCTGCTAAGCTCTGTTACATATCTGACCTGTATTCGGATCAGAGGAACACACCTTTGAGATTGCCCTGGCTGGAGTTCTAGTATCCTGATGCTACACTCAGACATTATTAAGTCATTTGGGAAGCTAAGCTAGTTCACAGTGACAGCACTACAAGCTATTTAGTCTGGATTTATTGCATGACTCTTCTGCTGGAGGTGTGTACACACACACACACACCACATACCTCCAGCCCCTCCCCCCCACCACACCACACACTCCATCACTTTTTTCTTTGGAGTCAGAGATACATAACCTTCATTTGCTTCTTAACTTGTTCTCTGCTCAGTACAAAGCCTAGAACCTAGAGTCTGCCATCACTCCTAATTCAATGTCACCACTCCTAAACATAGCTCCTCTCCTCAAGTTTGCCCTGGACTGGTGATCCAGAACTAATTTATAAGGAACAGAGCCATCAGTTGGCACCTGTTCCTGTATCCTGCACAATGTCAGGTCCCTTAGTGGGGGGCAGGTCTAGGACTGCTTACCCTAGCATATAGCCTCATCCTTCTTTTAGTCCTTGTGTTGCAATGTTTCACCCTGCTATTCCTGGCTATATACTATTTCCAGGGTCCATAGACCTATCAGCCTATCCTAACTTGGACTGAAAAAGCAATTTGCTTTGATTTTTTTCTAGATCTTTGTGGAAAAGTTATAGGACAGAGTCTGCCTTCAAAATCAGACAGGATCAAAGATTTTTCTAATCTAAGATTTTCTAATCTAGTCTCTATAAAAATTAACCAATCAATTATGGAAATTGGTTTCCATATGGAACCTTATGGAAATTATCTGTCAACTAGTTCTGTAAGTACTGTTTTCTCAGCAATCACAGGTATTCAGAAAGGAAAGTTCAACATCAAAGTCCTTGACACAATTATGATTCAAGGTCAGAAATAAATATGATTTTTAATCAGTAGAAATAAACTTACAGAAGATGTAATAGCATATGCTTTGCTGTTAAACTCTAATAGTCCATTAGGATTTTCTATCTGACTTACAGCTGAAATTTATATAAAAAGTGAGCTCCTTGAGAGCAGAGAGTATTTTGCATTTCCTATTCGAATCCACACCTTGGCATAGTGCTTTGTACATGATAATTGCTTTTCATTCATTCATTCATCTGCTCAGTCACTATGCAAATCCTCTCTAGCCAGCCTCACTTTGACTCTACTCCTTTAGCACACACCTTTTCACTTTAGGAATTGATAATGAAGCCAACATTACCCCTTTCTGCCAAATTGGTCATTTGTTGTTCATCCTTTATTTTCAAAGTGAACTAATGACATCATGGGTGAATCCTTGACTTAGCAGAGTATTGGATTGAAAGAAAGCAGAACTGCATACAGCCTTCTTCCTACCTCCCACATACGTACTTCAATACAACCCTGAAATCCATACTAGACTAGTATGGTCAAGAAATTCAATGAGGCTGTACATTAAATAATTTCTTCCACCCCAGAATAACACAAGATAATAAGCGAGAAGCCTATGGACAATCGTTGTTATCCTTTATCTTTCATCCTCAAGGAGGTCCATGACATCAGGAAGGTGATGTCATAAGGAAAGAGCAGTCATCTACCAAAGCACCAGCATGAGAAGAGATAGGAAACTGGTAGCCTTCAATGTTTTGTGCCTGGTGGCAGCAGCAGCAAAAATGGAAGGCTCCCCACCAAAAGCCCCAGGGTGTGCAAAAAATTCCAGTGATCAGAAACCCAGAGCAGGGACCTTGAAGTTACTCTAAACAGCAGGAGCAGCTTCTGACGATTTCAATCCAGAGATGGGAAGGGGATGAAGGCAACTAGTCATATGAAGATCACAGGGGACTCTTGTGCCATTATTAGGTGAAAAAAACCACACTATTTGGCAACTCCACTGTCTACATCCACTTGGGTCACAGTTCCAGGGAGAGGAGACTTAATATCATTAAATATTTATATTCCTGTTTAGGAAGGTGATATATATAACTCCAAAGTTACAAATAATTTTACAAATATTACAAATAATAATATTATTATTAGGATAGTTTAAAGAATTCTATATAGACAAATGGTATAGGAGTTATTCTATTACATTGGGATAATAATTTTTAAAATGGGTGAGAAAAAGGGATGCTTTGGGAAAAGGAGAGAGAAAGAATGGGAGAAAGTATCTCATATTAAAAAAAACTCAAGGAAAAGATTTATTATGGAGGAGAAAATGGTGAGGTGTAGGGGGTTGGACAAGACTTGAACCTCATTCTCATCTGAAGTGGTTCAAAGAGGGAAGGATACATGTATATACTCAGTGGAGTATAGAAATCTATCTTACCCCACAGGGAAGTAGGAAGGGAAAGGGATAGGAGAAAGAAGGGTGAGTGATAAAGTATAGGGCAGATTAAGGAAGATAGTTTTAGAAATAAAATAGACTTTTTTGTTTAATTGGGGATTTTTTTTTAATGGAAGGACAAAGTAAAAAGAAAGATAAACAGAAGAACAAGAATGAAGATAAATTCAGTTAATAATCATAACTGTGAATGTGAGATGAGCTTACCCAGAAAATGGAAGTAGACAGCAGAATGGATTAAAAAACAATCCAACAATAAACTTTTACAAGAAACAAACTTGAAACAGAAAGACACACAGGGTTAAAATACAGGGCTGGAACAGGATCTGTTATGCTGCTGTTGAAATAAAAAAGATAGGAGTTAACAATCATGATCTCTAGACAAACAAAAGGGGAAAAAAAGACTTAATAAAAAGAGATAAACAGGGAAACATCTTTCTAAAAGGTGCCACAGTACTAATAGTAAACATATATGTACCAAAAAGCATTAGCATTCAAATTCTTAATAGAAAAGTTAGGTGAGTTACAGGAGGAAATAAAAAAACAATATTAGTGGGGCAATCTCAACTCTCTCCTCTCAGAGCTAAATAAATCTAACCATAAAATAAATAAGAAAAAAAAAGTTATGGAAATTAATATAATTTTTAGAAAAGGCTGATATGATAAAACTTTGGAAAAAACGGAGGGAAAAATAGAAAAGAGCATTTTTTTTTGTTCAATTTTACATTGCACCTTCACATAAAGTGGCCATGTATTACAAATATAAAAGAACAGAAATATTATATATATTTAAGACAACAGTGGAACAAAAGTTATATTCATTAAAGAGAAATAGATTAAATATTAATTGTGACAAAATAATCTAATCCTAAAGAATGAGTGTCAAAGAACAAAATATAGAAATAATCAATAATTTCATTAAAGATAATGACAACAATGAGACAGCATACCAAAATTTGTCAGATGAAGCCAAAGCAAAACTTAAGGGGAAATTTATATCTCTACTGTGCATACCAATAAGAGACAGAACAGATCGATGAATTGGGCTTGCAACAACAACAAAACCTAAAAAAATAAAAGAAATCCCCAATTAAACAATGAAATGGAAATCCTGAAAAATAAAAGGAGAGATCAATAAAACTGAAAGTAAAAAACAAAACAAATGAACTAATAAGCAAAATGAGAGCTGGTTTTACACACACACACACACACACACACACACACACACACACACACACACACACACACTTAAAAAAAAAATCCAAATTGCCATATCTCAAATGAAAAGGGTGAATGTAATACCAATGACAATGAAATTAAAGCAATTATTAGAAGTTATTTTTGTACAGTCACATACTGATAAAATTGACAATCTAAGTGAAATGAATGAATATTTGCAAAAACATAAATTGATCTGATTAATGGAAGAGGAAAAAGAAGATGATTAAGCCATGAGTTCCCTAAGAAAAAATCCCCAAGATCAGATGGATTTACAAGTGCATCTTATTAAACATAAATTAGAATAATTAATCTCAAATGAATACAAAGTAGTTGGAAAAAATAAGTTAAAAAATAATCCTACTAAATTTCTTTTATAACACAAATATGATTTTGATACCTAAACCAGGAAGAGCAAAAACAGAGAAAGAAAACTATAGGGCAATTTCCCTAATGAATATTGGTATAAAATTTTAAATAAGATGCTTAGCAAGCAAGGAGATTACAACAATACATCATAAAAATCATACAATGTAACCAGGTGGATTTTATACAAGGATCATAAGATTAGTTCAAACTTAGGAAAACTATAAGCATGATCAACCATCTCAATAACAAAAATAACAAAACTCAAATTGTCATATCAATAGATATATAAAAAGCCTTTGACAAAATATAATACCCATTCTTATTAAAAAAAAACATCAGAAAGCACAGGAATAAATAGAGCCTATCTTAAAATTATCTATCTAAAACCAAGAGCATTATTTATAATGAATATAAACTAGAAGCCTTCTCAACAAAATTAAAGGTAGAGCAAGAATATTCATTATTATCACTATTATTAATAAATAAGGGAAGAGTTTGTGACAAAGCAAGAGACAGAGAAGTTCATGGGAAGTAAAATGAATATTACAGGAAACTAAAAATATTTTTGTAGAAACAAAACCAGGGTAGCCAAGATTAAAAGAAAAGCAGAAAACTGGAGGAAAATTTTTTTACAGAAAGTTTCTCTAATAAAGGCATCATTACTTGTGTGTGTGTGTGTGTGTGTGTGTGTGTGTGTGTGTGTGTGTGTGTCTAACAGAGACACAGAGACTGAGTGAATGTAAAACAGAGCCAAATTTACAAAAATAAGGGCAATTTCCCAAGTGATAAATGCTCAAAGGATATGAATGGACAGTTTTCAAAAGAAAAAAAATCAAAGCTATCAATAGTCATATGAAAAAAAAGTTCTACATCACTATTAAAGAAATATATATTAAAACAACTGTGAAGTACCACCTCAGAGCTATCAGATTGTCTAACAAGACAGAAAAGGGAAATAATAAATATTGGGAAGGTGGAAAAACAGGTACAATAATGCATTATTGGTAGAATTGTGAACTAGTCCAACCATTCTGAAGAACAATTTGAAGCTACACCCAAAAGTCTATGAAACCTTTTGATTCAGCAACATCACTTCTAAGTTTGTATCCCAAAAAAAATCAAAGGAAAGGGGAGGGGACTCATATGTGCAAAAATACTTATAGCAACTCTTTTTGTGATATCAAACAATTGAAAACTAAAAGAATGTCCATCATACTGGGGAATGGCTGAATAGTCTATGATTGCAATGGAATATTATTGTGTTACAAGAAGTGATGAGCAGGATGGTTTCAAAAAGATCTGCAAAGACTTTTATGAACTGATGCAGTGAAGCAAGTAAAACCAGAATATTGTACACAGTAACAACAATATTGTAACAATCATCAATTGGGAATTTCAAAGGACACATGATGAATAATGCTATCTACTTCCATAGAGAACTGATGAACAGTTCAGTGCAGATTTAATCATATACTCTTCACTTTTTATGCCTTTTTTTTTCAACATGATTAATAAGGAAAAATCCTTCAAGGCTTCACATGTATAATTGATACATATTGTTTGTTTTCTAAATGGGTGAGGAAGAAAATTTGGAACTGAAGTTTTCATAATTAATGTTAAAAATCAATAAAAATAAAAAAAAAAACAAGAGATAATTTTGGCAGCTGGGTAAAAGATAGAGAAAGAAGTCTGAGAAAAATTAGGAGGCTATGTAATACATGATGAACATGAAAAATTCTGAGAAATGTGGAAAGATCTTTTTTGAACTGATGTTAAGAAAAATGGTACAATTCAGTCACAAGCACCTCTGTTTGGCTTTTAAAACTTCTCAACTTGGCTCAAATTTAACAATCCAGTCTTATTATGCATTATATATGATTCCTCTTCTAACACCTGACATTTCAGCTAAACTGGTCTTTCTGTTCCTCAAACATAAGCCTGTTTCTGGTTGTCACATCTTTTCACCAGCTCTTTCCCAGACCTAGAATTCCTTCCCATCTCTACCGCAAAGATTTGCTCACTTCAATCAAGATCCAGCTCAAATGCCACCTTCTTCATAAAACAATTCCTGATCCTTCCAATTACTAGTGCTAGTCCTCATTTTTGTATTTATTTTTGTAACTTGAATATCCAGCAAAACCTCAGACATTTTGCATGTTACTCTAATTGGTTGATCCAATGCTGATTTCATGCTGCATTACTACATGAAGATGGAGTTGGAGTGATAAAAGATGATAACTAGAGGAGATAGATTAAATGATTTTTTTTTTTTAAGGATGGGAAAGACATAGGCTTGTTTGTAGCCAACATGGAAGCAGCAATAGATGGGAAAGGACTGAAGAGGTAGATTATAGTTTTAAGAGGGGCAAATATGCCACAGAAGAAATTGGATGGAATAATTTGTACTGGTCAGACTACATCTGAGGACTGTATTTAGTTCAGGGAACAACATTTTCAGTAAATTTAAAAAAAAATTGGGAATATCATGACAACCAAGATAGTGAAGATCCCCAAGGCTTTGCCGTATTAGGATGAAGTGGTTTAGGATACAAAAGAGATTTGCAGGTATATGCAGCTGTCCTTGACTATATGAAGATAAACCTGTGGACAAGTATATAAACTTGTTCTATTTGATATCAGAGGACAAAAAACAATGGAAAGAAGATTTCAGTTTGATGAAATGAGGGTCTGGTCCATGTGTGAAGCACCTGGGATGGAGTATCTTCATATGAAAAATCTTAGGAATCTATTTCTGGAAGACTCATCATGACCTGTTGTAGGAAAAGTATCTTTGGAAAGGAGGAGTTACAGCATGCATAAGCAGTCTATAATTGTTTCATGTCAGCTCAATACTAGTTGAGGAGAAAACTTTTTGATTGGCTGCAGAAGCATTGAAAAAAGAATCCAGTTAGCTTTTTTCAAGGATTTTGAGGATTCACTTAATCCCATTCTTTGAAAAGAGAATACTTAGGAAAACTATAAGCATGATTAATCATATCAATAACAAAACTCAAATTATCATATCAATAGATGCATAAAAAAAGCTTTTGACAAAATTTAATACCCATTCCTATATTAAAAACACATCAGAATGCACAGAAATAAATTGAATAAATTGAGCCTATCTTAAAATTATTAAAATTATAAGTAATATCTATCTAAAACCAAGAGCATTATTTATAATGGAGATAAACTAGAAAACTTCTCAATAAAATTAGGGGTACAAAAAGGATGTCCAATATCATCACTATATTTAATAAATAAGGGAAGAGTTTATGACCAAACAAGAGACAGAGGTTCATGTGAAGTAAAATGATTATTATTACAGGAAACTAAAAATGTTTTTGTAGAAACAAAACTAAGGCAACCAAGATTAAAAGAAAAGCAGGAAACTGGGGGAAACATTTTTATGCCAAGTTTTTGCCACTTTCTTGGAAGTTTTGAAAAGTGAGGAGAATGACATATAGAAATCTGGTAGCCAGAGTCCAGGCCAGGTAATATAGCTAACCCAGAAATGGCTTGCTAATGAGTGACTTTCAGGCAGACTTAAGGGTGATAGCTGAGTAATAACTGAGTCTCCAGAGATTGAGATAGTGTAGGAACCAGTGTATTTATTTTATTATACACATACATACATTATATTATATTTTTATATTTCCCAACATACTAAGTAAAATATTTGTATTTTTGTGTGTGTGGTTATGTCTTTAAATTGGACAGCAGCAGCCAGTGGCATAATAAACAGAACACTGGGCCTGGAGTCAGGAAGACCTTATTTCAAATCCACTTTCAGATGTTTGCTAGTTATGTGACCTGAACAAGACACTTAACCTGTTTGCCTCAGTTTCCTTAACTGGAAAATTAGGATAATGGCACCTATTTTGTAGGGTTGTAAGCATCAAATAAAATAAATTTATAAAAAGTACTTATACAGTAGCTGGTATATTATAAACATTATATCAAGTTTATTACTTTCCTCTTTCCATTCCCTTTTGAAGTAAATATCCTTTTGCAAAGAAAGATGATATTGTGATTAAATGGAACTTGAGTACTAATCATGGACCCCTAACAATGGATGGGATTATAACTGTTTGGGACTTGAGCAAATAGCATTGAAAAAAGACATCATTTTAAAGCCTCAAGATACTCTGAGCCCCTGAAGATCAATGTAGCAGGCTTAGCTCTAGGAGAGGGGGCTCCAAGTCTATCCTGATCCATGAAGTACTCCATGGAATCTCTGGAGCCTTGTTAATTTCTGAAACCTACTATATTAGGCAAATTAATACTTTTTTTTAAAAGCCAGACCCATAGTACAGGGAAATCCTTAGTGAAGAAGCTATTTCTACCAATGCAGATTTTTTTGCTGAGGCAATTGGAGTTAAGTGACTTGCCCAAGGTCACATAGCTAGGCAGTGTTAAGTGTGTGAAACCAGATTTGAACTCAGGTCCTCCTGACTGCAGGGCTGGGGCTCTACCCACTGCACCACCTAGCTTTCCCTCAATGCAAATTTTAAATGATTGTACAACATAAGGTTTAAAGAGTAGCTTATGGAACTGAGAAATTAAGTGACTCTACCCAGAATCACCTATGTCAGAAGCAAGAGTTGAACCCAGGTTTTTCTTAATCCTAATTAATCAACAAGCATTTATTAAACACCTTACATGTGCCAGTCACTGTGTTAGATACTGGCAATGTAAATGTAAAGAATGAAACAACCCCTACACACATGAAGCATATATTCTGGGTAGAGAAGAGTTTCCAACTAAATATATTTATGCACGTACACACACACACACGATATACATATATACATACATAAATGTATAGTATATTAAACATACATATTGTCATTATACATACAAATATATAAGATAGATATTTTTAAAAGGCAGAAAAAAATCAATTATTTATTAAGTGCCTACTATGTACCAAGTACTGTCCTATGTGCTTTACAAATATCTCATTTGATCCTTACAGCAACCATCAAGGTAGGCACTATCATGAAGAAAAACAATTTTAATGCAGTATCATTTGACTATTAATATTAATTTGTTATATCTCCATATCTATAGAGAAAACCTAGTTGGCCCATTCTAGCTAAAGAATGTCATCACATGCCTGCTCTTCTAAGGGAGAGGCTAGGTCTTTTTGTTTGCCCTGTAAACTAGATGGACCTCCTTAAGAGCTACCAAGAGCAACTCCTGTGACCGCATTCCCACCATTAGAGTTTTTTTTAGGGGGGGTCCAAAGCTTACAAAGGAGAAATCACACCAGAACAGAGTGGTTTCTCCTTCCCAAATTGTTGGAGGTTGTTCTATCTCTCAACAAAGGCTCATTTCTCAGCTGACCTTCCTCCCTTAAATATAAAGTAATGGGGAGGGACTGAGGATTCATCACCTACTCTGGCATTAAGTGTCCATCAATCAGGGAGGTCCCTGTCAAGAAAAAAAGGAGGCACACATTGAAGAATACACACACAAATAGTAATGGACATGGATGGTGATGATGAATGAATGAATGAAGTGGCATTGATAAAGCGCTTATGGGGTATAAATCAAGTCGTATGGGGTGTCCAGAGAGAACTGGAACCTCTGGGGTGAGGGATTATTGGGCCTTTTTCAAGATTCTTCATCCATTTTTGGTGTTTGCATAGCACTCAGCTCTCCTCTGTGGATCCAAGAAGCTGGAGTCTGGTTGCTGCTCAGGCTTTTGGTGACTGGGGGATGCTTATCCCAAGCTAGGTAAGATTGCTCCCAGAATAGGCAGATGAGAACCACTTGCTCCAATAGCCACAAAGAAGCAGGTCCCAGGGAGCTCCTAAAGCTTGGTCAGGCAGCAAAGATGCCAATATCACTCACTGCATCACAGACCATCACCAGGAGCCTTGACTTTTGTCCGGCTACTGGACTTACCTCTCTATCTCAGAAAGGGGGACCGAGATCAGCCTCGTTTAAATCTAATTCACACACAATCAAGACATCACCTAGGATGTCACTGATTCTCTTCAGAATTAAAGGATGAACAACAGTTACACATCATTAAGTTTTAGGGATATGAACACAAAAGTAAGACAATTACTGTTCTCATCCACATCACCTACTAAGAGAAGACAATATACATATGTAGGCTTCAATTACAGATTGGATGGAAAGGTCCAGTGGTTCTTAGGATACAGCAGCAAAGCAGATGGTCGTGTATCTTCTTTAATGCCATTTCAGTCAATATAGCCATTTCTGATGCTGAACTATTTGGAAATCACCAGGTCTTTGGTGACAAAGACTTTTTTCCCCCAGGTCTTCAATAGCTATGGTGGGGACTGCAGCACCTGTAGAGGAAGTTGACAGGTCACAGCTCAACAAGCACTGCTTCCCTGGATAATAGTGACAAGGCTTGGAAGAAGGCAGAATTGGTGGTTTGGGAAAAAGCTACTCCTAAGGCCTTGGCTTACCTGAATACCAGTGGCACATGGTTGGCAGTTGGTGGTGGTAGTGAATCCTTTCTTCACTATAATTGCTCCCCTTAGTGATGTCTGTGGAGGTAGGTAGAAAGCAGGACTGCTAATCTGTAGGGCACTTCAATTCTAGGGTTCTGGTCCTTGGACTACTTCCACTTGGATCTGAAGGGTAATGATGCTGATCAAGCAAAGGAGACTGAGGAAAGACTAGAGGAAGGAGCAAAACTGGGAAAAAAATCATGTGACAAAAATGTAGAGGAAACAAATTAAGCAGCAGAGAAAAGGTCACAATAGTCAATAAAGAGATCATTAGTATCCTTGGACAGAATAGTTTCATTTGAGCTATTGTTATAATGTAATGTAATTGTTATAATGTAATATATATATATATATGGGTGATTGTTATAAAAGGAAAAAAAGATTGAAAGCAGAGGAAGTAGATTCAAGGAGTTTAGACAGTTTTTTTTTCCTAAAAGTCTGACTGTGTATGTGTATGTGAGAGAGAGAGGGGGAAGGGGAATGGTAGGATAAAGTTTTTTTGTTTTGTTTTTTTGTTTGTTTGTTTGTTTGTTTAAATAAGGAAGACTTGAACATATATGTGATCAGCTAAGAAGCAGCCAGAAAACTGGAGTGAGAAAGGATATGGGATAGTTAAGTAAGTCGACTAAGAGCTATCTTTTCATGAGACTTGAGCAAAGGAAGAGAGAATGGAAAATAATGTTCTAAAATACAGGCCAGTGGGAGAAGAGAAAGCTTATGGTAAAAGGACTCTATTTGCAGAGAACCAGTCATCTAGTCCAATATATGACATATATACACACATGCATATCACTATAACATATCCAACAAGTAATCATTCGGTATCTATTCTCTGTAATCACTTCTCTTTTGAGATATACACCAACTAACTCTTTAATGTTCTAAAATTTGCCTAGGTATTTTTTTTTTTAATTTAAAATCATTGACCTCTAGTCTGCAGCCTCTGTCCCATTTTCTTTTTTAAAAATCAGGACACTGCCCTTTTACAATCTGGTAGTACCATTCTCTATTTCCCAAGATCTTTCAAATATTATTGAAATTGTGTGCAGTCATACTAACCAGGTCTTTTGGTATTTAAGGATGTAGTTCTTTTGCCCTATATACGACTTCAATTCAAGGGCAATTAAATGGTTTTTTGTTTGTTTGTTTTTCTTTTTGGTACTAGCTTCCTATCTTAAGCATCAACTTTTAGCCATTTTTCCCCTTTTCACTTCCAGTACGGAGAAAAAAGCAAGTAAGAATTCAGCAACTCCATATTCTTTGTCATAAGTTATTATTGTCCTAAATATTCCAAACAAGGTGCTATCCAGCAATGTGCTCTCCGGAGGAAAACACACATATATTTCATTTTAACATTTTATCTATTACATTCTCAAATTTATATAACAAATCAATAGATCAAAACCTGATTTGTAATTTGCTAATTTCTGAAATGTAAACATTCACACAAAAATTTTAATGACTAGCTTCAACAGGCAATTTTTTTGTAATTTTTTTGAGGGTTGGGAGAATCTTCAGAATTTCATTCTTAAACATTTTCCATCCCTTTTGGGCTGACTTCTCACTACAGCAGTTTAGTCCATGGGACCATTTACTTTTCCTTCCAAACATTTAAATCTTTTTGTAAAATATCATGATGAGTGTATATCAAGACTATGCTTGAATTTATTTCCTCTCTTTTATCACACCCTAGGTTAGAGTGATCCTTTTCCTTGAGAGTTCTCATCATTTATTTCCATCTCAGGAAACAGTGACCAATTGTGAGAATTAGATTAGGGAGAACAGATCCTGAACAAAATTTCCCCTTGCTAATTTCTTCACATTTTGGAGGATGAAAATATCTCTAGGGCAAGATAAAATGATATTAACTCTTGGGAGAGAGTTATAAGAGATGTCTGGTTAGTTGAAGTCATTTATCATTCTTGACTGTGACTTGTTTCCCAAATTATTTTATTTCTGGTCAGGTTGTGTGTAATACACTTCATTTTGATAATCACTCTTTTTCTTCCTACAGTAACCTTGACCTACATATTCTCCATCATAATCCCTTCCCATTCCCAGATTTCCTCTCATGACTTCTTAAATACACAAGATACTTTTCCACCCTGCAAATTCCTTAACTACTACCACCACCACCTTTTAAATAAAATGTGAGGTGAGAGTCTCTTCTGAAGAGTTGTGAGAAAACTCTGATTCTTCTTGTGCAGCATAAATATGGAACTAGAAGAATAGCACGTTTAACTTATCGGATTACTTGCTGTCTAGGGAAGGGAGTGGGGGAAAAGGGAAGGAAAAAAATTGGAACAAGCATTTTGCAAGAATGAATGCTGAAAACTATTTTTACATATATATTAAGAATAAAAAGCTATTTAAAAAAAAGAATGACATGATCACATCTGTGCTTTAGCAAGATTAGGGTAGGTGGTTAGAACATGGTTTGGAAGGCAGAAAAAATGTAAGCTGTGGAACTAGTTAGAAGGTTGTTGCAATGATTCAACTGAGAAGTGCTGAACTAAGATGGTAGCCACTGAAGCAAAGAGAAAGGGAAAGGTATGAGAGATGTTGTAGAGGCAGAACACCAAAGACTGGCAGATATGGAGAGTAAACGAAAGGGAAGAGTTGTGGATGCAAAGTTAGTAGAAAAGGTGTGCTTTTTTGGTACATAAAATTTTGCTTTGGACATTGCAGAAAAGGGAGAATTTCAGAGGAGCTAGAATAGCAAGGGACTAAATCACAGACCAACTCAATCAACTTATAGATGAAAACAATAATGCTCAGAGAAATTAGGTGACAGCCATTGAGCAACACAGCTAGTAAGGAGATGTGCCAGGATCTGAAATCAGGTACCCTGATTCCCAATTCAGTGTTTTTTCTACTACTCCACACTGCCCTTTGTAGGATTGGAGATAATCTAAAAATGAACTGTGGATAAAAAGCATAGGGAAGAGAAACTTTGTTAAGTTATTTTTCCCCCCTCCTCCTAAGTTTATTCTATCAAAAATAATCCACTTTGGAATAACATTATGCAATCCTAAATGTTTGTGACTTCGACATTTGTCATGTATTATAAACTCATCTATTAAACGCTAATTTAAGAGACAAGGAGTCTTATCCATAGATCACATAAGGAAATCCTTAGAAATATTGTGTGTGTGTGTGTGTGTGTGTGTGTGTGGAAATGAAGATTTGGGAAGAACATGAGAGCTGAAAATGTCTCAAACAAAAAAGGTTTGGACCAAATGCTGCAGAGCTAAAAACACACCAAAAAGAAATTATTTTAATTGTTTTCTAAAAAGAAAGTGTGAAATAAGGTAGAGTCCTTAAATAAATGACAGGGACATTTACAGAGACAGCTTTAAGAAGGCTGCCCTTCTGGACATAATACCTGGAGAAATTTTCCAACTAAGAATCCCTCAAAGTCATACTAATGTCAGAAAATTTTAGGCACATGTAAGAGACTAACAAGCACAATAAACGAGCAATTATGGGAAAATTAGGGATAGATTTATAAAACAAAGGAAAAAATTAAATACCTTGATTTTTTTTTAAAAGACAAACCACTCCTTAATTATAGAAATATTTTCACAGCAGAGTTAGGCAAATGAAAAATACAGATAGGATATAACTTTCCAATTATAATACAGTACCGTAAGTTTGTTTTTTTGTTTGTTTGTTTTTTTACAAAGGCAGCATGGTGTAATGCACAGAGAGCCTGCCTTGGAGCTAGAAAGCCTTTGGTTCATATCTTGCCTCTGAAACATAAACTGTGTGATTCTAGGCAAATCATATAACTTCCCAGTGCCCCATGCAAAGCTCTCTAGGATTAAAAGTTATAGGAAGCTGCTGTTTTACATCTATGTAGGAAGCTTCCACACACATTAGGAGTTCCCTACAATGACAAAATAACTCTGGGGACACACAAAAATTTTCTGGAGGTAGGTTTTTCCTGGCAATATTTTCTGATTCTAGAAAGACCAAATCAATTTTAGTTAGGTATATTTTATAGCTTGTCATCACTTATAGAAATGCACTAAAATTATTTAATTAAACTTTTAGAAACATAATCAGGGATTCACAAACTATGGCATTTTATTTCAGAGCCTTTGCTTACATTTGTACAATATATTACATAATTCTTCATTGTCTGCATAACCTAATATATGCTCTATAGCTTTTTTCTATAAGCTTTCCTTCAATGTTTGTCAACAAATTTTTACAGTCCTGTACAAATCTGAGTATTCTGAAACCATTTTCAACAAAATCAGTTACTGTGAGCACACACTACAAAGACTGAAAATGCTTTTCTTAGAAAAGTTGAATGTAAAGGATTCTGACACGTTAGCATCTACAAACAAAACATTTCAAAATTCCCACATGTTGTATTGCCAGAAAAAAAAAAAAACATGCCAGCCCCCATCCAAAAAAAGTACACAGAACTACAATTAAAACAGTAAAACAGTCTGTACAATAAAGTACTGTGTATTAACAGTGCTAGGTATTAAATAGCTTGAATGAACACTTCCGCAATATACAAATGTCTTACAAAGGTGTATAATTAAATATACAAGTGCCAAACAGAACAGACCTTGGGATCATACAACATAAAAGTCAATACAAGTGAAAACAGTTTGCGTTCATTTTTGATTTTGTACAAGGCATCTTTATCTTAGTAGACCTACCACTCAGAGAAGCTATATTTAAAATTATCATTTTGTGGTAGTGTTCATATCAATCAAGAATTACACATGAACACAGCTTACTTGTTCCTGAAATCCTGTTGCAGCTCATAATAAAATAAGCATTACAAATGAAATATCTGTTTTAAAGGGAAAAGAAACATTTACAATAAAACACAAAAATATAACTGTTATAATCCATTATGAATAAATATACACTTTAAACTGGCTAAGTACAATTTTATACACTGTTTAAGATTTAATATAGTTTGTTAGCCATTTTCTTCCTTTTTCACACAATGTATTATATCAAAATTAAAAAAAAATACTGATTCATAGAAAAATGGCAAAGTACAGTAGTTCCATTCCAATTAATGGGTCATGAAAACCCATTGCAAAACCATTTAACCTAATTCAAACCTGTAAACATTGTCAGTCTTTTTTTAAAAGAGAATCTTATTTGGTTACCAGGACTGTTGTCTAATATCCTGTGACCTGCAGGTTTTGAATTTATTACATGTGCTTGACTTATACAATTTAAAGCCACTTTAAGGTGACTTGCATTTAAAAAACAATTAGCTTGTACAAATGAAAATAGGTTCATATTTTTCATAAATAAATGGAAAAATATCAAATGTTCCAGCTTTAACAAAATACCAGGGAATACATGTACAGTAAGTTGTTTAGACATGTTCTGGCCCACCCAATAACTATGCTTTCTGTATTGTCTCAGCAGGCAGTGAAAAGCCTCCATTTGCCACAGTGGAAGGCCTTCAAGTTACCAGACATACAATTCCCAGACAAGTTGGAAACAATTATTGCTTGAGGAAAAGCAGTTCATTGTACTTTTTCTTCATAAAAAGTGCACTTAAGTGCCAAGTCAGCTTGTCAAGAAACAATTTTTAAATATAAAATAGTGCTTGTCTGATTTTGTGTGCCACTGTGCAGTATATATAAAAAAAGGGCCCTCAACAGCCATTAAGTGCAAAGTGCTTTGGGAAGTCCTGCTGTCACCTGCACTCCACCGACATTCCGGGCTGTGATGCACTGGACATGGAGGGTTCTGCTAAAGTTAACATGACAGCAGCTGTGATAGAACTGGATGAAGGGGAGGAAGAAGATGATGAGGATGTAGCAGCACCTAAGGAGAGTAAAGGCAAAACAAAATGTAGGTTAACAAAAACAGGATGCAAAAAATGCTAGAGGCTGACATTTATACTTTAGGGTTTTTTTCAAAGCACTTTATAGGCATTATTTTATTTGATCATCACAACAGTTTTGTAGGGACTACAGCTCTTAGCGTCTTACAGATGAGAAAATTGAGAGATTAAATAACTTATTTATAGTGGCAAAGTTAATAAGTTGGTCATGAGAGCTACCCTTGGCCTTCTTATCCCAAGTTCTTTGCTTTATTCACTATACGCTATTGCTGTTTGCCCTAAAGAGGAAAGGAGACATAAAATTCTGAATTGAATTATGATTCTGTATCACTACGTATAAGCATTTGGTTTGCAAAAAAGAAGTTTAGGTCCCATGGCAGCAAAGAGCTTAGCTTAGCTTATATTCTATTGGGAAGATTCAACATCTCTATAGATAAAGAAATACAAAGTAATTTCAGGTAGGAGAGAACACTAATACAGACTATCCTGGCCTCTCTTTTTTTCTAAAAGAGCTAACTGGATTCAGAAATACCAGTTTGAATCCTGCTTTTGGCTAGCTGTGAGAACCTGGGGAAGTCACTTCACTGGAGTCTCAGTATCTTCACCTGTAAAATGGAGATGCTAATAAGACCTATCTCCCATGACTGTTTTGAGAATCAAGTGAGATAACATATGCAAAATGCTTGTTAGAATCTCAAAGCACTATAAAATATTAGTTATGTTGTTGATGATTGATAATGATGACATCTCTCTTGATGTTTATAAGGTCCCCTGGATTCAGTTAGCATCTATATGCAGATGATCCTCAAATCCACTGACCCAACTCTAGTGTGTCTCCTGAGTTCCAGTCTATTACAACCATCTATTAGATAATTCCAACTAGCTATCTTCTAGGTATCATAAGTCCAAAACAGAACTCATTATCTTTCCTCTCAATTCCACTCCTGTTCAATGCGATTGAGACCACCATACCCTTCCAGTTACTCATACATGTATCTTTCCTCTCTACCATTTCACTTAGTACTCATATATGCAATCGGTTGCTTTCTTCAAAACATCTGTCACATACAGCTGCTATCTGTCTCTACCTCTGTCATTACTGTAGCTTGAGCCTAACTCCCCACTCTAGACTGAAATAACCCTACAATAGGGCTTCCTGACCACAAGTCTCTTCTTGCTACATCCATCCTCCGTAGGACTGTCAAAGCTCAGGTACGTCATCCTCCTATTAGATATACTTTAGGTACCTCCACAATCAGATATAAACTCCTCTGTTTGCCATTTAAAGTTCTTCACAATCTGGCTCTTTACTGTCCTTTAGTTTTCTTACACATTATTTTCTTTCACAAATAACTTGTTTTTCCTTACATATAACATTTCATCTCGGATCTTCCTGCTTTTGTAGGGGCTACCCTTTATGCTTAGAATGCCTTCCCTCTACCCACTATCCCTGTAGTCACTCCCTTTGATTGTAAAGGGTGGAGTTAGAGAGATCCTCCTGGAATTTCCATTAAAGGAGGGCATCCAGATCAGCCATCTCTGTATTTCCCACTCCACCATAATTATCTGGACTTCTCCATCATGCCCTTGCGCCAGGGTCCTTGCTGCTTTTTTCAACACTAAAAAAGGGTGGGGAAAAAATAAAAGGAGGTCATTTCTCAAGAGCTAGCTCTTTGTTCTTACTTCCTACTTAAATCATCATTATCATTAACCAGCAAAATCACCACCACTACCACCATGACAACTAACACAAAGTCCTTAAATAAATCATCTCATTTGATCCTCACAACAATCCTGTGAGGTTGTTTCTCTCTTTTTTAAACTCCATTTTACAGATGAGGAAAATGAAGGTCAGAGGGGAGAACTGACTTGTTCAGGGTCACACAGCTAACACAAGTCTGAGATAGAATCTGAACTTTTCTTCCCAACTCCAGGTCCACTGCTTTATCTGCTGCACCACTTAACCTTCTCATGCTCTACTTAAGACCTCTTTGTCACTTATTTCCTCCTTCACTGCTGCCTTACACTAAAAAGCAGCCCTTCTCTTTGCCAAAACTGTTCCTTCAACCAAGATGCTTGATGTCCTCTCCTGCCTTCTTCAACAGACTGCCCTCAGTATCATTCTTACTCTCTCTTGAGTCTTCTTCTCTGATGACTATAAAATTCATTATGATGCTTTATCTTCAAAAAACGGTCATTTGAGTTAATATTCCTTTAGTTCTACCTCTCTCTTCCCTGCGGGACACACACACACACACACACACACACACACACACACACACACCCTCTACTTTCTATCCTCTCCCTCTTTTTTAAACCTTTTAAAAACATATAGCTTGCAAGTTCATCACTTAACTGAAAATGCTCTCTGAAGTTACCAATTATCCCTTCACTGTTAAATCATAAATTTTTTTTTTCTTTTCAACTCTTATTGACCTCTCTGGACTCTCTGACATTGTCAATCATCTTTTTAATACTATCTTCTTCAAAAATCTCAATTTTCTTTAGGATTTTGTAACATCGTTTTCTTTTTAGTAAATTACATGTCCTATAGGCATCACAAACTCAAAATTTCTAAAGCAGAATTATCTTTCTACCCCAAAACCTCTCTGCATTCTAGTTTTCAAGGGCACCACCATCCTGTCACTTGTGTTGACAATCTAAATGTCAATCTCAATTCTTCATTCTTGCATTCACACCCAAAAATATCCCATTTATCATTAAATCTTGTTTGTATCTTTTAACACGTCTTACACATATCCCCTTTTTCTTCCCTCACATAGCCACTACAAGGTACAATGCCCTCACTACTTCTAAACTAAGCTATTGCAATAGACCTCTACTAAATATGGACTCCCCACTTTTAACCCAGTTAATCATTCAGAAAGTGATTCTCCTAAAATGAAGGTGTGACCAAATCACCACCACCCCCATCATTCAGACTCCAATGGTTTCTTCTTACCTTCAGGATAAAATCTAAAGCTCTCAGTTTGGCAATTAAAGCCTTTCACAACTTGGTGCTATCTTCTTTTTATAGTGTTCTTACACTTTATTTCCTCTCCTTATACTCAGTGCTTTAGTAACAGTGGCCTACTTGTTTGTTCCTCATTAAACATTCTATCTCCCAATGTTATAAGTCTCCCATGAGTGAAATGAGTGACTGTCCTTCATGTGTGGAATGTTCTTCTTCTCACTTCTACCTCCTGACTTCTTTCAAGATTCACCTTAAATCCTACCTTCTTCAAGAGCTCCTTCCCACTGCTTAATGCCTTTTGAGAGTGCCTTCCTTTTAAACTGCATTATATCATGTATGCACAATTTGATACAGGGGACTAAGGATTGGGCTTGATGAAGTTTACTGATTGGCCAAATACAAAAAAAGAAAAAACATAATAAGTTCCTGGGAAGCCCTTAGATTTTAGATTAGCAGCATGACCAACATTAATTCAGCTCAACTGCCTCAATTGTATATTTCAGTTACATATTTTGCTGGCTTTGAACATCCTCCTAATATGGCTAAGTAACCTGTATTTTCTCACTCTTAAGAATACTGAGCATCATTTCATTCTAATCTCAAACTTAAACTACCAAACATATCTGGTTTACTTTGATCTATTGAAAAGCATATGCAAATTTTATACAAGACACATTTTGTGGAAAGTTGCTGTTAATATGGTGTAAGTGCTCAGGTAAAGGGACCAGATATTCTATTTATTTTATTCCCACAGAACCATTCACACAGTAGGTACCTAATATATCTTTGTGGATGAAAAATGTGGATGATTTAAAAAAAAGTATGAATATTACCTGATAATAAGCATGGGCAGCAGTTAATAAAACAAGGAGAATGAACAAGGAAATGCCAAAAAAGAAAAATTGTTCCTTTATCACTTTGGGTGGCTTTGTGTATGTTCCTTTATCACTTTGGATAGCTTTGTATATATTCTTCCTTTTTGTTGTAATTGGGTGTCCTATCTCAACCACATTGGAAAGGGGATGGCCACTTACATATAAATCCCCAATGCTGAATTGTACAGAAATTTTGACCTGCTCCATTTTCCACGTAGGCTGATTTATCCCTTATTAGGCAGTTTGGTGGTTTTCACTCTTGGGGGCTCACCATTTGATACCAAATTTAGTGGGGTTACCACATTGGTTTTAGCCCTCCTGAATCTCAGAACTCTCAAGCTAAAGCAATCCATCAATCTTATCCTCCCTAGAAGAAAGGACTATAAGGACCACATGTAGCTAGCAGATTAAAAAAAAAAAGACATTTTTTGAACCTATAAAAGGTGTGCTGCATGATTCTCACTCCAGTAACTAAACAACCTACATGTTAGTAATGGGAAAAAGATGAGAAAACCAAGCAACTAGGGGTTAGGAGTATGGAAAGATTTCTATTAAAGTGTGGCAAGGATATACAAGGTATGGGAGCTAATAAGATAACTGGATTTCTCTTTAAAAGTTGACTCCCATTTCCTTCTACTTGCCTTTGTGGGGCAGAAATTTTCTGATTGCAAATTAAAGGCAGTTAAGTAGAGAGTACATTTTCCTGACAAATGAAAAGGTAAGAAAAGCTCCTGCCACTCCTTTGTCCAATAAACTGCTGCTGTTCAACCTTGAGTCTTGAAGAGGACCAATGACAAAAATTATGCCTCTTTTAGAGGATTCTTGCAGTGACTGATTGGGCTTAGAAATCTTAAGTTTTCAATGAGGATTAGTTAAGAGAACGAAAGAAAGGAAAGAGGATTTAAATTCAAATAAGTATGAAGTAAAAGGAGATTTTTCAATTTCCTGGAAAATGAGTTGGATGATATTAAGTAATGCCTACGTATGTACAACGTACAAACTTATTACTGTTCTAGGAAGAAAGGTAAAAAGGGTCGAGAACACACACCTCTCTCTCTCTCTCTCTCCCTCCCTCCCTCTCTGAAAAGGAAACAAAGGAAGAGGAAAAAAGAGAAATGATGCAAAGAGACAGAAGAAAAATGATAATTTATATCAAGAAGCTGGAATACTTTGATAGAATGAAGGAAAGGAAGGAGGACCAATAAGGATATAAAAGAGCTCTTAATTAGCAGCTTCAACTTGTATATTCCTTTTCTAGCCCACTGCTAGGTGAACTTTCATTTACTGACATCTGTAAATACTCCTCATTACAATACAACTGCTTTCTGCAGAGAGTATTATTTTTCCCTTTCATGAAGAACCTCAAATCTATTACTTAGCTGCAAATATTCACTAGCCAAAAGAGTTAGGAATATTTTGGGAATTGAATAGTTGTCTAAGAAGTAGAAAATGGATTTTAAAGCCACAGCTTGGCACAGAAGAGTTGTGGGCTTTTGACAAGGAATGGAATCTATCTATTACTGGCCTTGAAAAAAAAAAACACCTAGAATTTTAGGAATTTAACTAAGGGAAAAAGGAAAGGAGAGAGAGAAAACTACCCACATAAACAAATTCATTACAGGGAAACTACAGATAAATTAATAGAAGAGCTGGTAATTTATGGAAGACAACATCCAAGAAGAAAGGCCAGAGATAAAAAATCCAAGGCCTTAGATGTCAACAATACCAAAAAAAAAAAATGCACAAAGTATGGGTAAATAAATGGTGTCAACTAGAAATCCTAATATAAAATGGCAAATCTGACACAATAGTTACCACTGAGACTTGATGCCTTGGGATTCATTACTGGAATACAGCTCTGGATGGGTATACCTTATGAAAAAGGAACAGAAAGAAGTGCATTATATTGTTAGAAGATTACTCATATAAGGAACTCAGGAACCATAAAATGAAGTCTGGAGAGTAGTTGAGCCAAATTTGAGAAACAGAAGTGATAATGTTGTCACAGTATGCTATAAAAAATTATACAAAAAAGTTTAAGACAAAGAGTTAAAGAAATCACAAATCTGGTAAGAGGACATAATATTGTAATGATGATGAGGGAAGAGGATAATCCATTTTCAATTGCTATATTCTCTGCAACCAAATTTGTAACCTATTTTACTTTTATCCTTCAAAAAGTGAAGGAAAACATAAAGCAAACTGTAGAGATCTAATCTGGATTAGCTAGGAGAAACTAGTGCTGAAGAAGAAATGATAAAAACATTGGGGAGAAGTCCATTATGGAATTCACAAGGAAGAAGACAACTAGAAATAATTTGATAGGAATCCTAGATTTTGGAGAGGGCAGATTTCAAAGAGTTTAGATTGAAGAATACTAAGATCCAATGACCTAAGAATTTACTAAAGAAGTATCTCACTAAGAGGAACTAAAAATGTCTTTTTCTTTTTTTGCAGGGCAATTGGGATTAAGTTAGTCACTTAGACAGCTAGTAAGTATGAAGTGACTGATGCCAAACTTGAACTCAGTTCCTCCTGACTCCAGGGTCAGCATGTATTGTGCCATCTAGCTACTCCTGGGACTAACTTCTGAGAAAATTTTGAAGACACAAGTAGAAATTATTTCAAGTAAGATGAAAAAAGGGGAGCTGTTAAAAGAGATTAAAGTCACTACACAGGGAGTGCATGGACCAATTTAAGATTTTAAATAGCTAGCATTTATGGAGTGTCTACTATGTTCCAGCACTGTGTCCTGTAAGCATTTTTCAAATGTTATTCAAATAAAATTATTTGCCTTCTCAAGGAAAGGGTATTATAGGCAGAAGAGAGAATTTGAGATTTTTGAAAATGATTGTTGAAAATTTTTATATGTAATTGAGAAATATTGAATCAAATAAAAATATAATTTAAGAATTTGAAAAAGATATATTATCTCATTTAATCTTCCTAACAATTCTGGGAAGCAGGTGCTATTATTATCCCCACTTTACAGATGATGAAACTGAGGCAAATTTAAGGCAAGTGACTTCTTCAGAGTCACACAGTTAGTAAGTGAGTGGGGCTGGTTTTGAATATAGGTCTTCCTAATTCCAGGATCAATTGCTGATAATAGAAAACACTGCAAAGGTTGAACTTTTTACTCATCCTTAACCAGGTTTCTGTTTTCTCTGATAAAGATAACTAACTTTGGACCTAAAAGGATAGAACAGAAATGGGTATACGAGTACAGAAACTAATATAAGTAAGGAGATATTAATGGAAACCCCTAACTCTTACTTAATAAGTTCAACTCACTATACCCACACTAACTGTCAATATATTTTCTTCTAAGGTACGAGAAAGACTGGCACATGTGATTGCTGTTGCTGGCCATCTTTGAAAGACCTTGGAAATAATGATAAATGCCATCTAAAAAAAGACAGATATTGCCATTATTTTCAAGAAGAAGGTTCTTGGACATACACATAAAATAAATGGGAATCCTGTAAGATTAGTGGAAAGCTCATTTCTTGAACTGTGTGACATGATCATATATAATTTTGTGAAATGTCTTAAAATACAACAACTACATAATTCACAAAATACATTACAATTAAAAATAAATTAAACACATATAATTTTAAAAGACTAGTAACTCTCAATTTTTAGAGATTCAGGAAATTTGAATTATTCTTCAATGATACACATTATCAGAAACCTTAAAAATGCTCAAGCCCACACATTAAAAGAAAGCAGTCATTTTGCAGAAAGCATTCCATTTGGTTCTGCCTTTATTTGTGTGAGCATAGAGAGGTTTATTTAACTTTCCTATGCCTGATTTTTTTCATCTACAAAATGGAAATGGGGTAGTGTTAGGTGTACAGTTAAATTAAAAAGTCTGGAAAGTAATAAAATTCAATGACTCTAGTATAAGTTACACCTCAATTTCAAAGACAAAGCGGAGAGGTGCAATAACTATGGAACTACCCTTCCAGTAAGGAAGACATAGGTTCAAATCTCCTACTAGCATATACTAGCTATGGGGCCCTGAGGAAAATTACTTCTATTTTCAATATCAATGGTACTCCCTATGACTACAAAATACAGAGCAAGAGTCAATTTACATCATTACAGAGAAACCACTAGCATGAACAACAACCAAAAAAAAAATTAAATTAAAGCACTATGATTTTATGGAATAACAAAAACGTATTTTAGAAAACTGACATTCTTTTTGTTTTTAATATTACCCTTATTTTCATATCAGTCCCTTTATAGTACTTTCCCTATCCTTTATAATAAACAAAAAAGAAAGAGAAAAAATTGGGAGTTTGGTAAAATTAATTAATGTATCAACAGAGTCTAACAGTGTAAGTTTCCCAACTCAGTAAAGACAGGAGGCAAAGGACATTTTTGTCTTTTACTTGTTCAGGATCAAACTTCGTTCATTATAATTATACAATACAATAAGATAACATTTTATTAAACAGGTGAAAACACTCACTTTCTCTTTCCTTCTTCTTTAAACGTTTTCTTCTTCGATCAATGGAAGCTACTTCCGATTTCAATGACAGATAATGTTTCCTGATTTCCTGTAGTTTTTCTTGAAGGATTGCAATGCGCTCTGCGCTTGTCATATTTTCCAGATCAGCTATTGGTTTAAAGACACTAATGAATATATGTACTTTTGAAAAAAAGAATTCTACATATGAAGGATTTAAAATAGAAAACTATGCAATCAGTTCTTTAAAATATAAATATATTTAATAATATATATATTAAATAATATAAATATAATTTTGGTTAGAGAAAAATGTAATTGGAAAAAAACAGGATAATAGCAATAAAATTTTCAAGCAATTCTTATTTTTTTCTGGCTAGTCAACATCTGTAAATAGTTCACAATTTTAAGTCTCAGACTCTAGATCTTTTAATTACTACCTTTTTCTACATCTTTGGGTAACCAATTTTTAGATTTTAGGACCCTATCTATGAGTAGGACCTCAAACACCAGGCCCCATTTTTGTTTGTGTGCCCAAAATCTTTTGGCTGTGCCTCATTCCCCACAAATTTTGTATGATTCAAAGGACCAGGTATTTGAATGTGACATCACTGATTCAGAATAATGGAATTCTTCTCTTGGACTACATCTTTAACCTACTCATTCTCTTACTGTCTAACTACTCCTAAATCTATTTTGAAAGGTTCAGCCACTCCTTTTCCTCTCTGCTTTCCTACCCTGGTTTTAAGCCTCCTCCCTTGTCCTTCCTTCACAACTTGAATCTTATAATTAACCAGTTCAACAATATACTACCCTCCTATTCTTAAATTTCTTGCCCTGTTATCATATTACCACTCCATTCCAGCCCCGGGTCACTCTCATCAGCTATCTCCTCTATATCTATTCTTGAAGGGCTGAGGGAATCAACCAAATAAACAAATCACCAAGTATTTCTTAAGCGTTTTATTAGGCTCCAGGCACCATGCTAAGCAATGAGAGAGGGGAGGGAAAGTACACAATACAAAGCATAAAAGAATCATGAGAACCTGAATTCTAATAGGTGAAGACAAGTACATATATAATCATCTCCATTTCTAGAGATAAGAAAAATGAGCTAGAGGTTAAGAGATTTGCCCAGGGTCAGTTACACAGCCAATAAATGTCTGAGATGACATTTCTGACTCCAGGTCCAGGATTCTATTCACCATATCACTATCTGACTCAAATAAATAAATACAAACATGTACAAAGTAATTTTGAAGAATAGTAGTGGTTGGAAGGATGCAAAAAGGCTTCTTGCAGAAGAGTTTTTAAGTTGGGTTATAAAAGAAGAGAAGGATTCTATGAGGTCATTCTAGGTATGAGGGATAGTTAGGACAGAGGTATGGAGTTGAAAGATGGATTGTCATGGGTGAGGAACAGAGAACATACCATTTTGGCTGGATTGTAAAGCAAAAAAAGAGTAAGATCCAACAAATCTGGACAAAGAAAGTGAGAACTGATTGTGTAAGGATTAAAAAAAAATTTTTTTTTTGGTTTTTTACAGAGTACATTTTATCTAGAGGCATTAGAAAGTCACTGGAATTGACAAAGTAGGAGTTAAATAGTCAGATCTACACTTAGAGAAAAGCACTTTGTCAGGAACATGGAAGAAAGAATTAAGCAAGCCCAAATAGAAGGCTATTGCAACACTCTAAATGAGAAATGATAAAGACCTGAACTAAGTTGGTAGCTCCATGTGAGAAGAAAGATACTAGAGGTGGGAGATGTTTTGAATGTAGAAATGGAAGCTATGACATTTGAATGGATGCCCTGGGTAAAACAGAGTAAGGAGCTGGAGACTACACAAAATTTACAAACAAGAAAGATGAGAAGGATGATGGTGCCTTCAACAGAAATAGGGAACCTGTTGGAGTATGAGCTAACTTTGGACCATACAAAATATCTAATAGGCAACATGTAAAGAGGCTGGCCTTGGTAAGAAGAATCAGTTCTTTTTTAGAATTTGAGGGAAAGGAGAAAAAAGTGGGAGGTACAAAAGAATTTTGAAATGTTGAGAATGGGAAGCAAGGAAGCTCATATCAAATAATCTCAATTTTATCAATAAAGCAAAAGGTAAGATTTTCCTCTTAAGAAAAAGGAGTGATGAAGGTGTGGGAGGATTAGGGAAGGGAGAGAAGACTTGCAAAAGTTTCTTTGGAACAGAAAATAGAGAATCAATTAAGGAGGAATAAAAGGATTGCCTTCTGTCAGTAAAGGCTTAGGTAATATTGGATAATATGAATTTGTAATATACACAGTAAGCAAGGTTGTGAGACTTCAGATGAATTCAGTAGCTTGTAAATGGAAGAATGTAGATATTTAGAGTAATCCAGGGTTGAAATGGGGCAAGAGAAGAGTGTCAACAAGACAAAAAAGGGCAAGGCAATTTAAAGCAAAAGACAGAAGACAGTATTAAGTTAAAATAGCTATTAGGTTGATATGAGAGAATAAAGTAAAGTTAGAGCAGAGATAAGAAAGTAAAAATGAGTAGAAAGAACTAGAAATCTCAGTGACAATGAAGATTAGATTTAGGAGAGGTGTAGCACAGGGAAAACTATAATGAGAAGGAAGTCACAGTTAATATAAATTTATATCATCTAATCTGGGCCCTTATTACTACACAGCAAACCTCTGTTCTTTCTTGATTGACTCTTTCTTATACTCCCCACAGGGGGCAAAGGGACTCATATCCTACTATGTTACAAAAAGAGGCTACTTGTCATGAATTTCCTCTTCTCTATTTTATACCTCCAAGTCACCCTATCTATACATTTTATACCTCCAAATAACCCTATCAACACATTAGTTTCTGTTCTTTGCTTCTTTGTTTTGTTCTCAGAGAGACAGCTCTTCCCATCTACTTATCACCTTGAAGTCATCCATTTCATATTCCTCCAAGAGCCTGTCCCTTCAATTATCCACCCCCCCAACGGTCTCATATGCAAATTCTCTTCCTCTATGGACTTTTCCTGCCACAAAAATACACCAAAGCTTTCTATAGCCTTAAAACACTTCACTTGTCTCACGCCCATCAAGTTACTGTCCTCTCTCCATTGACTGTTCCACAAACTCTCAGAAGCTTCCTATATATTAATTGTTTCTATCTTACTTTAGATTCACTTTTTAACTCCTTGTCATCTGGCTCCCCATCACTCAAGTTTAAATTAATTTCTCCAAGGCTACTAATGATCTTCTTACACATGAAAACTCAGACTTCTTGACCTCTTTGTAGATTTTTCATTCTATTGAGCCTCCTTTCCACCTTATCTCTGACCATGGCTTTAATTATTTTATTCTTTCCACATTTTCTTCCTATTTATATGACCTCTTCTTTTCTGGCCTTTTTTGTTGGGTTATCATTTATGTCCCACTCCTAACTGAATGTAGTTCTCCCCAAGGCTCTGTTCAGGGTCTCTATATCCATTTCTTTGGGACTTCAACATCTTTGGAGGATTCAGTTAACATTTTTATGAATATGACTATATATCCACATCTATATATCCAATATTCACATCCAAATCTATGTATTCAATTCTCATCTATATCTTGAACTCCAGATCTATATCATCAACTGCCTGTTAGTTATCTCCACGTGAATGTCCTATAGTTATCCTAAATTCAGTATGTCCAAAATGGAAATCATTATCTTCTCCCTTAAATTTGCCTCTCCTCTAAATTTCCTTACTGCTATTGAATGAAACAATCCTTCCAATTAACCAGATTCACAACCTGAAAGCTATTCACAACCTTTCTTTCTCCCTCATCCAATAATTTGCCAAGTCTTGTCAGTTCTTCCTTCAATGTTCTTCACATCTCTTGTATTCAACCTACCTTTGGACTATTCCATTAACCTATAAATTGGTCTACTCGCTTTTGGTTTGTTCCTTTATAATCCATTTGCCCCACAGCTGCCAAAATAATCTTCCTAAAGGACAGGCCTAGAAGCTCCTCACTTTGGCATTTAAAACCCTTTAATCTAGCTCCAGTCTACCTTTCTGAACTAATTTTATCTTACTTCCTTTTATCTACCCAATGTTCAAGCCAAACAGGCCCACAAATCATTCCATATCCTGATCTTATGCTTCTGTGCATGATGTCTCCCAATAACTAGAATGTACTTCTCTTTAAATCTCTTCTTGTCCTTACTGAGGCCCTCAATAAATGAACATGCTGAACTCTTCATATAATTTAGGTACCCTGGTAACAGAAACTTTTATTTTTGTCTCTCTTTCTCTAGGATATGATAGCTAGCTAATAAATGCTTGTTGAAAGAATAGAAATCATGTGTTATTCAACAAAGGAAGCCCTTCCAGATTTTCCCTAGTTGTTAACTGTCTTCTCCCTCCTCAAACTGTATTTCTCTTAGCAAATGATGTATCCTATCTCCAGCATTACACAAGTTTCCCTACACACACACATACACACACATATACACATGTGTGTATATATGTATGTGTGTCAGCATGTATAAAAAATGTGTAATCTATATCAGCACCCTCAGTGTCTTACACAGCACACTGCATATGGTAGATGTTTTGTTAAACTGAAATTAGATATTTGTTTTTTAAGTGTATTTCTTCCACTGACTATGTATCAATTAACAAGATTTTATTAAGTATTTCTATGTAACATATTCCATTAGATACTGGGGACACGGATAAAAAATGAAAGTCATTTCTATCAAGGAACTTAAGATTCTACTAAGGAACGATCATTAATACACACACACACACACACACACACACACATATATATATATGCATATATATAAAATACATATATAAACACACATAAAAGTGACACATGCAATGAGGATGGTAATAGGAGTTAATATTTTATACAATGCTTTAAGATTTGCAAAGTACTTTACTTGTCTTCCATAACCTAGAAGTAAAAACTCTACTGAAAAATATAACTAAATTTAACTAGCCAGCTCCCAGATGACAAGAGTCCATTATTATGCCTATATTCAAAGCTTTTTCAATGAGTTAAAATCTATCAGTGTTTATCCTTTGAGAACAAGCCCTTGTCAGTTCCATTTCATAGGGAGATATCACTCAAAGAATTTTAGTGGAAGTTATACAGAAATAGAAGACCTAAAAATTCTAAGGCTACCTAGCACACTATTTTGGTTAGAACTAAAGAGCTAATTATCCTATTGTTTATATATAGTTTAAAAATGCATCAATACTTACACATTTGAAAACTCCATTTGTAAACTTTGGGTAATCGATTACTATGTTCCTTGAGCTCAGAATCCTTATCTCCATTCTTTCCATTACACTTTCCTGGAGATTGTGTCCTTGCTGGAGATTTGGTATTATGAGACTTCACTCCAGTGGTAACAGATTTAGCTGGCTGATTCTTAGTCACACTTTCACCAGCGGAAAGTTCTTCACTATCACTACTGTTTGCTGATGTACAAAAAAAGGACAGAAAAGTATTAAAGATAGAAAACTAACAATTTCTGCCAGTGATTTTAGATGACTAAAAAAATAGCTGTTTTAATTTATAAATGCTAATGCTTAGTGATTTGCTGACACTAGTAATCTAGTGACTAAAAACAGCACATGCAGTTCAAATCAATACAGTTAAATCATCCATCCAAACCCTTTAAAGAAAACTTCTTACCTGAAATACTCGATAATAAAGAAAAAAAAAATTTAAACATTTTTCTACCATGCGTTCCATACTCAAAAATCATAATTATATTAAAAGATACTTTAAATTAGGATCACATTATAGGACAGATTACATGAGCTTTTAAAATTGTCTTATCATTCTAGCATCATCCCTCTCATCCCTAACTTCCCTTGTACTATATACATGATATAGAGATCACTGATACATGCACTGCAGGTCACAAAGAATGGTAGTATATGCTCAACTAGGGATCATGGAATTATCGATCTGAAATAGACTTTGGAGGTCACCTAATTTGCAGATGAGCAAACTGAGGCACATAAAGGTTAAGTGACTTGCCCAAAATCAGACAACTAATAAATGGCATAGTTAGGATCTGAAATGGATACATTTATTATAGACTATTTATAAAAGATTCTACATAACTTCAAAAACTCAAAATCTTGATAAATGTAAGAAATTAGTTTTTGTGTTGTTCTTAGACCTAATTTTGTGATTACTTCTCTTGTATCCATTCTCAGACTTCTCAAGAAAAGACCATGCTAGCATGTTGTAAAGAAATTAGAAATCTGTGTGGGAAATGTATTATATCACCACCTGTTTCCTTACAGGGAACCTGCAGACAGTTACATTATAAAAATCAATGGAAAAATCTTAAGAGGCAGTGTGCTCTATAAAGGAACAGGTAATGGGATCAGAATCACTTTTTTGTCAAATTACCTTTACCAGGATATGAAGTGTTAACATTAGAATCCTGAAAGAGGTAATTCACATTATTAGTTTATTCTCAGAGAATAGTTTACTCATTCTGATTTACCATAGCTTAAGCCCACTGTGTATAATTCGGATAGGAGAGTGCATTCAACTGCTGTATCTCCAAATTATATGAAAATTGACTTGCTGAAGATGCGAGTCCTCTCAGGAAAGGCTACTTAGATGGTAAAGCCTTAAAGACAAAAAATCACAGTGTAGAAAAAAGTTTCAAATATTCTGTTAAGCATACCAAATAGATTGCGATCTATTTGGTATATATGTATTGACTATATTTACTCACATAATAGCCACCACAGTATAAAAGTCAAATCTAAGTTTGAGATCCAAAAGCCTGGATATTTCTTGATTAGCAAAGGCACATACCAACTCCTCCCCCATTATGTTTTGAAAAAACAGGAATTTCTTTGGCCCCACTGCTACTCAATACATACCCTTGCCATATCTACTGCCCACCCTTCCCACCAGTGCTGCTCCTGAATCCCTGCGACTCCTGCCTATGGCTCACCACTGCTGCCACCCGTGGCTTGGCCCCACTCCGATACAGTGGACTGACTCAGCCTGGCTTCACATGGCCCTGCTGAGCATTGCCACCTGGGTCCTGAGGGATGCCATATTCACCGCATGGAAGTCATGTGGGCTCAGCAGAACCTCGGGGAGCTGGCCGATTAACCCTTTCTGCACTGAAGTGCAGCCAAGCCGGCTGATAGCAAAGGTCAAGCAGTGGAGGTGGCAGGAGTATCCTGGAAAAGCAGCAGGAGGTCAATGTGGGGCACCTGAAAAAAAATTCTTTACATATTTTCTGTTTCCCATTTTGAGCCTAAAAAAGAGAGATAAAATGTGCAGCTCTTATGAGAATAAATACAGTTATCTGTATGCTCTGTGTGACTGTGGAGGTATTTTACAGAGTTAATGTTATATAGTATAAATACTGGTTTGGCAAACAGTAAAAAAATAAAGTTTAAAAAGGAGAAGAAAAAGACATAATAAAAAGGAGCAAATAAGGCAAACTTCGGAAGGTGAAAGCTACAACCTGTAGGTCACATAGCTTAGGAAGTTAGGAATATAAGGAGTAGTTTGTAGAATTGTAGCTTAACATATAGGTTCCTCTTATCTTAGCTGATCACACTTTTAAATTGATTGTCCAAGAGAAAGATGACCAAACAATCAATTTGACAATGGCAATTTTTTCAGAAGAATGAATAAAATATAGTTGTAGTGACTTACATGTAACAAACACATGTACACAAGCAACTTCACAAACCTCTGGATATTTAAAAGGATGTTGTTTTGGATACTTTCTTTTATGTACAGATCCACTACCTAATGAGAAAGGCTTAACCCAATCTCTCTATTGGGATTATAGTTGAATAAAATCAAGCTTAATATAGATATCTCTAACTCTTCCTATAAATCTTCTGAATGATTCTTAAGGCATAGACCAAAGGGCATGGAACTATCCCATATTCTCAGCATGAACTTTTTCATCTGGAGAGAAATTTTATTAGCTGGTATTTTGTTTTAATTGAGATAATCTACTTACTGGTTTTGCCTTTCTTTTTGTTGTTTACCACTGATGTTTTGTGGCTTCTTTTCTGCTTTTTTGATGAACTTCCTCCCCCCTGAGCATCTTTTACTCTTTTCTGACCTGTACAGACTATAATGGGGAAAAATTCATTAAAACAAGATTTAAAACAAACTTTCCCTTAACATGCCTCAATTTTTAGTTTTAGAGACATATATTTACTAATCTCAAAACTAAAAGTGGGTTCTTAATATAGCTTACATTTCTTATAATCTGTCTATAATGGGGCTAAATTTTCTAATTGCACATGTTAGCAATTGGAATTAAGGAAAAAAAATCAAATGAAGAACACATATCCATCCTAGAAAAGCCATGTATAAATTGAAGATGGTTCCTGAAAAAGCACCTAGAACACCCGAATTTTCAAATGAAAATTAGCTACTCATTCTGAAAACAAATATGTTAAGATTCATTAAAAATACTGAGTTCTAATTAGCCCTCAATAATATTAACAGGAACACTTTAGAAGCAATTCATACTTGGGAAAAAATAAACCAATGCATTTATAACACAAATTATATGGATCCCAGGGCACTGGATAACACATATCATCTACAAACCCAAATATAGTAATTTTTTTGTGTGTAAAAAAAGTTCTGTCTTCTTCATGGAAAAGTTTACTCAAATGCTATATCTAAAACCTATCCTTCCTTACAAGTTTAGCCACACATATTCTTCACTGACTGAGTAGTCTATCTACTCAATAATAGCAATTACTTTCTAGTCTGCTAATTAGGCTTTTAATGTAGTCTACCATGTATGTGGGTATGTACATATATATATATATTTTTAGTGTATATATCATATAACTAAACAATAAGCTCCTTGAGGGCAGGGATTATTTCATTATATCTCTTTAGATCCCCTGTATCTAAAACAGTGCTCTATGCACACTTGGCACTCAATAAATGTTTGTTGATAATAATACTAATTCATTTTATTAAAAAAAAAATGAAGCTCTGCACTCTGAATACATCTTCTTAGATCATGTCACCAATGGTTAAAGCAAACCTATATAGTGGCACTTTATGCAAAATTCAAGTTTCTCAAAAAGTATTTTATGGGTCACAAGTTGTCCAAACTTTTGGTTAATGCTACATTACAATGTAAAAAGAAGAAAAGGTGATTTTAATATCGACTATTCTGAAGCACAGTATCTTAAAATTTAAACAACTGGTAAATGTCTCACCAAGATTTTTCATTTGGAACCTTTTCTTCTTTTAAAAATCAAGAATTAAAATATTGCTTTACAAAGACAGCAAGAAAATCTGTATGAGGAAGCTAAAGATTAACATTTTCATTTTTAGTATATAGCATAGCTCTTGCAATATTTAGTAGTCAACAAGCTACATAAAAATGAGACCATTATTTTTGAAAGGGAAAAAATTTCTTTAAAAAAAAAAAAAGGCCAGAAATGGCTTATGCATTTTTTAATAAATATAAGAGCATGCTATCATGCTATATATGTTTTTATATACTCAACAGCAAAATCAAGAGGGTGTTGCTAATTTACAAAGCATGAAGTATTCATATATTTTTATTTTTCCAAAACTAAATGATTTTCAGAAATTAAAAAAACTATCTCTTAGGAATTTAATTAGTTTAAAAAAAAAACCTTTCCAATGTAATTACATTCTTATTGGAGCAAAATCTCTTCTTTTGTGTCAAAAGATTGTTTCATTTTATAAAAAGTCATACTCTTATCTATTATGATTCAATTCTATGAGGTACTATGAATGTACCAATGTCATTAAACAAGGTAGCTATACATATAGATGTGGGGAACAGAAAAAAATCATTTATCAAAAAAAGGCATCAATATTAATTTGGGTGAGAAAATTTCTTATTTCAAGTGATCTAAGGTGGAATTTGTTTGGCCAAAATAAAACTGATAAGATTAAAATTTTGTGGGTCACATATCATGTAGAAGGTAGAATGTTATCTTTTTCATAAAATTCTTTAAAACCAAGTTGTATTATACCAAATTTCAGCCCACAATACATATTTGATTTACAGATACCTGAACAAAGTGGTTTATAAGGAAAAGGATGATAGAAGTATAGCTACTGTGTCATATAAAGACTCTAAAACTTTTAGAAAGTACTGATTTGAATTTCCAATTTTGATAACTTTACTTGAGAAAGGAAAAATCAAAAAGGATTACTGTAGATTATTAACATACACATTGGTCCTTCAATTTGGGAGCTATGCATCTAAGAAAGCATCAAATTCCTTTACAAACTCACACAAGTTAGCCAGGCTTGAAAATCAGTTTGACACGGTTGTCTGAGGAAAGCAGTGCCTGGACAGTTGGTTGCTCCAAACCCCTACATACAGTATTTGGTTAAGGGTGGAGGGGTCTGTCAATAAATCAAAATGTTTGTGAGAAACTGCACATCACATCTGCAAAAAACAATGTTACAAAAATATATTCAAGCAGCTCATGCTATACAGTCAACCACTGTTTAAATGAATAAGCAAATGAGTTTGGTTTTGGGGTGCAATTTCCAAGATTCATTCGGGTGCACTGTGAATTTCATGGACTGCTCAAGAAAAGAACATGAAAGCCTTCTTGGGCCATTAAATATATTCTGTTGTCCATTAGTAATACACCTTTCAATTACCAGTCTTTCCATGTTCACACTAGTAATTCCCTTAAACGTATCAAGCTATAGCAACAGATATTGCAAAAGCATTAAAAATTTAAGAAGGGAAACTCTAAATAAGTTAGCATTTTCAGCTCTCAGTTTTCTTCCTCACCTTTTCCAGGATGTTCCAGTTCTGGTTGATTACTACTGCTGGAGCTGACACTAGCATCAAAGCCTGTTGGAGAGATATTTCCTTCAGACTGGAGGTCTTGGAGCTCCCCTGCAACACTATCCACCTCAATTGTGCTATCAGTTTCACTCTTGATACTGCGTACCTCTTCTTGATTTGGGGCCAATGTTTCTGAAACTGTCACAGTTGATTGCTGCCTACTAGTTTCTGTTACGGTTACAGATGAAGGCGATTCAGGAGTTGTAGGAGGGGTATTTAGCACTGAATTACTCCCACTGCTTGGGAATTCTGATTTCTTATCATTCATTTCAATGTTTTTTTCCTCCACAGGTTTAATATCTAAATTGACAGGTATTGGTTTCTCTAACTCAATACCAGGGGAACCATTCTCCTCTTCTGCCACAGTTTGTAGCTGCTCCTCTGTGGCCACATCTTCAGAAGAAGCATGTGGAGGTGAAGCTGCAGCCTCTGTGTCAGAGTCTGAAAACAGTTCTTTAAGTGTTTTTTTAGGCCACTGTCCTTGAATACTTGACCAGACATCTTTTCGATCTTTAGCTCTGCTGTTCTGAAGTCTTTCATCAGAGTTATTTAGCAGTTTTATCCTCTTTTCTGCCACTTCTGAAAACCCTGAATAGAAACCAGTTGTCCTTAAATTTTTCCTTTTGTCTTCCAAGCCATTGTATTTCTTAGTTGGTGTCACTTTTGCTTTGGATTTATCTTCATCATCATCAGAAGAGCTGTTACTACTATTTTCTAAACAAAGGGATTCTTTGCTCTTAGGTTTCTCCTCTTTTCTGCTTGGCGACCCAGGCTTTAAGCATTCTTCGGTATTGCAATGCCTTCTCTTACCACGTTTTACTTGAGGCTTTGATGCTTTATCCGTTGTCTCCTTCTTGATTTCCTTTCTTTTTATCGTGACTTCATCTTCATAATCAGTATCTTCAGATATTTCTTCTAGGTCTTTTCGTAATCTTTCTGGAGATTTTGATATTGGCTTGGGTATTAATGAATCTGTTGGAATTTTGTTTTCTTGTGGCACAGATAAACTGCTCTGTTCCTCTTTTGGACTAAGCTCATTTTTGTCATGGCTTACAGTGTCAGCCTTAGACTCTTCCTTGCCATTATTATCTATGTCCTGAGTCCTTGCCTCATCTTCCTGCTCACTGTCTTCAGCAGAACTTTCAGAAGCTATTAAAATAAGATGACAAGACCAGTTATATGAACACACATAACACAGATATATTAGAAAACCATTCATTTTTATTCAATATGAAGAAATATTTTTCAGAAAAAAAACTAGTCTTATTACAAAATAAAAGCAAGATTAGTGGTTATATTCCATTTATTTTTTATACAACAAAGCTTTACCCAAAGATTTTGCAAATGATGGATTTCCATTACTTTATTTTAAAACTTCAAGTTTAGGATTATTAAAGTTTATAGGATGCCTGTGGTTGATATAAAATTCCAGACTATCTAAGGAGGGAGAGTAACGTAATTTAACCACACCCCACTAGATTTGGATTCCTGAGGTTTGGATAGATTTCGGCTCAACCATTTTTTTATGGTGACTCTGGACAAATCACTTAATTTCTCTGAGCTTCAGTTTTTAAATGAAGATAATAATACATTTATAAAATAGAAAATGTTTTATATAAGATATAAAATGTAAAATGAGGATAATAATATATTTATGCTACTAACCATTGGGACAATATAAAATCTAAGTCAGATATTCATAAAACACTTAGTAACTATAAAGTACCATACAAACAGCAGCTATTCTAGAACTTTATCTTAAGGCATATTATGATGAAAACCCAATAAAGTATTTTAAATATAACAATGATTTTGTTATATATTATATATATATATATATATATGCAATATACTGAATTACATTTCTTCAACATTTACTTTTTAAAAACCATTATTCTAGGTACTAGAGGATTACAAAAAGTGGGAACTGATGAAAGATGGTCTCATCCTTCATGGACCAAGTCTGCAATATAAGTCTGAAAAATAACTGTCCATGGGTCTAAGAGAATGTCCATTTCATAAGAAAATAAAGAGAAAATACAGATCTTAAAAATCGAAAAATTTTACACTGATTCAGGAAGCTTTTCTATGGAAATTATCTCCTAAAAATATTTGATAGAACCCCATAGAAAATTCACTAAGGAGGAAAAAAAAAAAAGGTAAGTATAAGAGCAGGTAGTCTGATGGTCCTAAATCATAAAAATTGAAGCCTAGACCTTAAAAATGATAGCTAGCCCTTGCTTCAAATACTAAAAAATTTATTAAGCTAATCAAAATGTAACAAGGCAGATAATTGCTGTTACACTGTTACAAATCTTTCTGAGTTATTGAAAATAAAAAAATTCTTTGAGAATGACATTCTTTTACTTTATTTGATGATGCAACTGTCTTAACACATGAATTTGTCCCAGTTGCTATCCATTTTCCCAAGATGGGTTGTGGAAAAACTTAGAAGTCATACATAGGCTTATTTACTTATTGAATATATACACACATTATAAATACATACATAAATATATAGTATGTGTGTATACACATATGCACATAACAAAATAACTATATTTAAAACTTTAATACAGATCCCAAAAGAATATTTTAGGGTCAGCCCTAGGGATAGTAATAGAAGTAGATTTTCATTCATCCAAACACCTGTTAAGTGGTCCATCTATAAAAGCCACTATTCAAAATGTTAAGGGGAAACACAAAGATAAATAAAACACAGTTCTTGCCCTCAAGGAGCTTACAATCTGATAGGATATTGTGAACCATGAAATAGAGTAAAAGCAAAAAGTAACTGCTGATTATCAGACAAGTTATATCTCCTAATCTTAGGGTTTTATGATGTTCTCTTATCATTTTAAGGATTGCAATATTCTCCCTAATTGGGATTCAATCATTATATTCACTTTAAGATAAGTGATCAATCATTTAAAGGCTGGAAAAAGGCCTTTCTTTTTGGAAAGGATTATGCCAGAATTCTTCCTGACTCTTAGTACGAAACTTTATCAAATTGTTTACCAATTAGCCAGTCACATTTACCCTCTGAGCGTCAACTCCACCTTTTAACCCTATTTCCTCAATTACTCATTATTTAATAAGACAACTCTTTTAAATTCTATGCTTTCTTTCTTCTCAATATTTGGAACAAAGAACAAACAGAACTATTCCAAACATCTGATTACTGCTATTTGTTTTGTCTTCTGTACGAATGCATGTACGAAAAATTTAACACTTTCTACAGCATTCATTAATTTCTCAGCAGACTTTCATTTTACACACAGGGGTACCATCTCTGGCTCAAACTACAATCCTAGTATGATTCCAGGCATATAAAGCTTTTTTAAAGTCTGCATCATAACATTACCATCAGAATCACAGTAGCCATAAATATTTATCACAAGAAATTTTTAGTGTAAACATTGTGTACTATTCCCTCTCCTTTTTATCTTATATTTTAATAACTTGAAATAACTATCAGATGAATTGGATGTATAGCCTCTTGGGAAAGCAAAAGGAAGATAAGCAACCTCTTCTGTGCTGGTGACAGAATTTTAATGCCATGAACCTGAAGTAGCTTTAAAAAAGCAGCTTAACTGGTTGGTTAATAAAATTAAACTCAAGTCAACAAACATTTATTAAGCACCTGCTATGTGCAAGACACTAGGGATACAAAGATGAAACTTTCCAAGGAGTTTACAATCCAGTAAGAGGAAAAAAGACATATATACACCCAACTATAATACAAGTTAGATTATAATAAGTACAAAGGAGGGTCAAAGAATGGAGGGAAAGGTTATTTCTTGGTGGAAGAGATAAGGAAAGACTTAAATGTCAGAGGTGGAACATAATCTAGGGTTTAAAAGAAGAGGAAGAAATTCAACAGATAGATGTATGAGGAGAACATTCTCAGTACAAGGGAAAAAATGCACAAATGCATGAGGTCAGAAAGGGAGGGTACTGTGAGATTAGGGAATGGCAAGGAGTCCAGTCTGGTAAGGACTTGATTACATGATTACATGAAGGAGAGAGTATGAAGAGAAGTTTAGAGACAGATTATGGAGGGAGTAGAAAATTTGGCTAATGGGTCTGTATTACATTTAATAGGTGCTGTGGAGGCACTGAGCAGGAGAGTGACAATCCAAAGTATATGTTATTAGGAAAATAATCTTGATAGAGATGTAAAGGATGTCTTCTACAAGGAAGATACTGAAAGGCAGAAAAACCAGTTAAGATTGTTAGTACATTAGTTCAGGCAAAAACTAAATAATAAAAGTCTGAGTGGTGGGCTGTGTGATTAAAAGGAATGAACAGATACAAAAGATATGGTAGAATCAAAAGGATTGGGCCATCAATTTTATGTAGAAAGTGAGAAAACAGAAATGTCACAAATGAATTCAAGTCTGAGTAATAGGGAGAATTGTGGTGCTATCAACAGTCAAATGGAAGTGAAGAGGAAAGGCAGGTTTTCTGGGGAAGATTATAAATTCAATTTATATTGTGGGTATGTGGTGTGTAACATCTACCTAGTAAATGTAAATTTAAGTTCTAAGTTCAACAGAGTCAAGGTAAGGGCCAGCAACAGTTACAGGGTTCATTGGCATAGAGGTGATAAATGAAGTTGCAAGAGTAGATGTTGAGGGTGATGAGAGAGGGCAGGGAAAGAAGAAAGCAAAGAACAATTAAAAGATAGGAGGGAAAAAGAAGGAACCAACAATAGAGAAAGACGGAGTGACTAGAGTGAAAGGAGGAGAATTTTAAGATAGCTGTATCCAGGAACCAAATGGTAGGCATATCAGTGAAAGACTGGTCAGTCATATAGTCTTATAAGGAGAATGAGGATTGAGAAAAAGTATTAGAATGGTCCACTAAAAGACCACAAATTGATTTTGGAGAAAAAAATTTCAGTAGAATTTTGAGAAGGGAATCCATATAGCTAAGGAGTAACTGGAAATGGAAGCAGCACGTATAAATAATTCTCAATAGAAAGAATAGCTTAAACATTATATTAACTAAAAGTCAGTATATATGGCAGATACATTCCACGTTATTTGCTTTAAAATTACTAAAATAATCTCACCTGCTAGTGAAATTTAGCTAACTACTTAGGTTTGTATTTTGCTACCTCATCCTGCCAGCTCAGTAAGGATGCAGTTCCTCTCAAAACATGTTATATTAAAAGGTCCATAACTGATATTCTTCAATGATCATGGTGGATAATTGCTAACAACCGTCCTTAATATTTTTAATATACAAATTGTCTCTTCTATGATTTACAGAGTTACTTCAGTCTAGTGTTTAAACAAGATTCAAAAGCTATTTTGAGAAAAACTTCAATCACTACAGGTACCTACCTACATGTAAAGAATGCTTTTCTATTTGGATGTGAATATACAACAAACTTTCACCAAAGAAAAGCAATTTCCATTATGTACATCTCATAGCAAAAGAAAATGGACCCTTCTTTCATGAACAATACAATATGGCTATTTCACAGAATTTAATCATGAACTGTACTGTACTGTACCACATGCCCAAATCTAGTGAGCTTTGGATATTTCAGAGAGACATTCTAATGGATATCTTTACCATTAGTCCATTTCTAAGCACTTATGGATGGTATTATGTTACTTCCCTAGAAAAATTCCTTTCATGAATTAATTATTTGAAGAAAGTTTCCACACTATGTGCAAAATTACATTTGGAAACAGAGTCCAACGTGTTACCCAGTATCCATTATGCAAGGATTCATGAATGCGATCAGTTAGATGACCTGGGTTTAGGTGTGGTTTTATTACTTTTTATTAATTTGCGCAAGTCACTTAATTTCTCTTAGAAACCTCAGTTTCCTCATGTATAAAATGGTTATACTACTAGCCTCATTGGATATTGTGAAGAAAAGAATTATTAAATGTAGAGCCAAATAAAAAGGGTATCCCAAAAGTTTTAGTGCAGTTTCAAGCTTTAAAAACTTCATTTTTTATATACTTTATTTACTTTTGTGAATTCCAAATAATAAATTTTAATTTTAACAAGATGGGGGACTCATCATTATGCATCGTGTGTGTAATAGTTTCTGGATAACGCTTTCTCAGACTGGAGAAGATCCTGTTCCTTGCCATCTCATTAACCTGATCTATTTCCATTAGCCTTTTTCTTGTGGGGTCATATCAGTAGTGTCATGTATGTATAAAAAATTTTTCTTTATATGATTTTAAGATTAGGATTACAAATATAATCATTGGTGCAATATATAGTCTAAGATTTTAATTAGAAACATAAATATTTAAAAATTTTTAATAATTAACCTTTCAAATGTTTCTTTAAAGTAGGTTTATAGCATTTATGCTGCCTAATTGAAACTTAAAACTAAGATTTCTGGGACAGCCTGTATAAATTTAAATTATTATTATTCATGTTACGACTCCTCCTAAAAGAAGAAACAGGAAAAAGCCTGTTTTTCTTCAGATAAATTCAAATGCTTCCTTTTATCAAATAAGAAGTATATAATTTTTTCACCTATGCCATCAGAAAATTCAGAGTTAAATTTATTTTTAATTGATACATAGTATCTTAAATGTTTCACACATCCATTTTTCAGCTTCTTTTAATTATACTCCTATTTTCATTTTTAAGTGTCCTCTTTTATAGGCATTAACAATGCTAAATTACCTAAATCATTTCAAAAAACCAAGTGGGGCATAGGTCATATAGAAACACAGCAACATATTAGCCCACTCTAGACATACCAAACATGTTTATATATCACAAAACTTTAGAATGGAAAGAGCAATGGACCTGGAATCATGAGAAACAGATTCAAATGCTAATGCTGCTACTTAACGTCTGTATGATCTTGGGCAAGTCAATTATCCTCAGTTTCCTCATAAAATAAGATTGATACCTGTACTCCCTAACTCAAAACTTTTCTAAGAAGAAAGGACTATCTAAATTTCATCCATTATTGTCATTATTATCATTTATCATTATTATCCTTTTTTACACTTTCATGGATTTGAAAATCTCATTAGTATGGATAATTTCTATAATAATGAAGTTCATAACCCATTTTCATCCTTTATTTTTTTTGTCCGTGTACTTATAAATCTAAACACACTGAATATATTGTTTGCTGTTACAGGTTCTACATATTTCTGCGCTCCCAACATCCTGCCATAAAATTCTAGTTTTGAAAAAAAGCTTCAATATTTTAAAGAAAATTAAAATATCCTTGTCAGTAAAACAAGTCAAATTTTAGTCTTTTTTTTTGTTGTTGCTATTTCAGATACTTAATGAAGTCACAAACACATGACTGTGTATATCCCAGAGTACTTATATAATCATTGTACTACTAAGTTATGCCAAAGCAAAAATAGTCTGGATGATCTCAGAAATGACTGGATACTAGAAGTATAGTATCACTGCTGGGATTTTATTTCTTAAAATTTCCTGATCACCTTTGATTTCTTTATAACAAAAACATTCAATTCTTGGCCAACGGTTCACTTATTTCAAATAATATTTGATGCAAATATATTTAGAACAATCCCTCAAAATTACCTTATAGCAAAATTGTGTAATTGAATAGGATTTTTTTTTTTTTACCTTGAAGTCCATTTAGGATAGAAGTAATTTCTACAGATTTAACTTGAACTTGTTCTGAATTTTTGGTTTCAGTATCCAGTTTAGATGCTATTTCAGGTGATGTATTCGCTGGAAAAGGTGGTTTTGATAGGCGGCGAAGCTTACAGTTTTTTGGAGAATATTTCTCATCTTTCTCTTTTTCTTTGTCAATTTTATTCTAGGTGAAAAAAATATTTATTAACCAAATTGTGACTTATTTTATTTAAAATTAACTTAACTGTAAATTATCTTAAAACTTTGGATTACTGCTTATGTAATTTAATTTTTAAAACATAAAAATATAGAAAATAAAAAATATGGTAAATTTCTTGTCAACAACAGTCTTTGGCAATCTTTGTTCTTTCATGGGTTCAGTAGAGCTTCATAAAAGATGGGAAAAAATATGGGACACGTTTGAATTTTATCATTTCCAATCATATAATGAAAGTGAGATTAGTATCAATTCAAATTACTTTTTAGACATTACTCTTAGTGTATTATTTCTAAGCAATCTCACTGGAATTTGTAATTTCCTATAAATTCCATTGAAGAATTACCAAAAAAAAATCTTAATTCTTGTTATTTAGTCTACAAAGTTGTTAAGGTCAGAATGCAGATTATCTATGCCCTTGTCCTTTTTCCTACTATAGGTCTTTTCAATACTACTAATAATACACAGAATAACTAAAGCTATATATATTTTTAAAATATAGTTTTAAAAGCAAAGATATTCTGTGCTAAGTAAGCTATTAAACTGGCTTCTGACTCCTGGTGATCAACTAATCAATTACTATTTTATGACATCCAGAATAAACCATTAAATTGGACACTATTACAAGGCTTGGCATATTATTCTTCCAAAAGTTTTTATATGTTCTTAACATCAGTACATTAAACAGCAGTATTTCTATACTTAACACAGCAAGGATAAAGATGGATGAGAGCAAAGATTCAAGTCTGAAAGTCTCAATTACCCTGTGATATAATTACAAAATGTTTGTTTGTTAAGTAGTATGTGTGGAATGGGGGGGAGAAACTTGGAATAAACTTGACATTGAGAAATAAGTAGTTGATCTTCTTTGGGAGATAACCTCTACTCTTTCAGGCCACTGAATCATTGTTTAACACACTAAAAGGCAACTTACTTAAAGATCTTGCCTTGAGAGTGAGAGACCAAGTATTTACTACTGAATATTAAGTTTCAAAAGAAATTATAAACAACTAAGGCAACAATAACATCCAATAACAATGGCACCCAGAGTTACTTTTAAAGATAATGGCCATACTAACCCAATTTCTTAAAAATTTAAAAGAACTCAAGAGAATCATTCTATTTTAAGTATGTCCCAAATAGAAAATTCTGAACATAATCTAAATAATGGACTATTATAAAAAACCTAGAATCTCAAAGACTCCAGTAATACAGGTAAAGATAAATTTATGTTGCTCTGTCACTTTTGCCTTTAACATACTTGTACACTAAAGTAAATAGGGATAATTTTATCTAATTTCAAAGCAACTATGTTGTGGTTGAAAGAACCTCTCAGAATATTCCTAGTGGCCAACCACTAATGGTTAATGGTAAGGAAAGAGGAAGACTACTATATAAAATGACAAAATTAGCAGAAGAGAAACAATATTTTTACAAGATACCACATAGTCCATCAAGACTGAGATACAAACCTATCATTAAAAAAGGTAGAAAAGATAAAAATTTCTCTGATTTAGTACTACAATTAGCAGCAAAGCAGAATTAATTTGGAAAAGTATTTGCTTACCTTTATTTTCTTTCGATGTTTTATTTTTGGTACATTTTTGTCAGCAGGTCTTACTATCTTATCTGCCTTAATCCATTCATCATACCTAAAAGTAAAAGTAATCTGTTATAAATACACAAAACCCAAATCCTTGTGGGCACATATATAAAATATCAGAAAAGAAACTAATCAGAAACAATCATGATACACAGCCAGAAGACTACTATGTGATTCAACTATCTCACCCTAAAGATCAAGAATCTAAATTCTACAGAAATTTTGCGACCCAATGACATTGTTAGCACAATGCAGTTTTTCCAGGCCAAAGGATTCTTGGCCTGATCACCCCACCAAGTTGGTTGCATTTTCCCCTATTAAAATGCAAACTCCTTGAGGACAAATTATTTCACACAATGCTACATACATAGTGAGGGTTAATAAATGTTTTTGAATTTAATCACTAATTAATCCTATATCAAGCTTCTATACCTTGTAGAAAAAAAGAATTAAACCTGTATGATGAATGGCACAATTGTTTACATACAATATTAGAAAAGTTGTACATATCCCCCTCTATAATGTTAATTATAGTCCTATCTGAAAGTATTTTCAATATTTAATAATCAAAATATATTAACTTTCTTTTTTAAAAGACAAAAAAGTATGACAAATTAAAAACTAAAAAAACAAATTTCTGCTTTATTGGGTATGATTTCTCTACAACTGAATTTCCTTTAAAAAGTTTCTGTAAGATGTAAGTTCTTTCTCTCAGCAGGGATTTCTTTCCCAAGTCCAGATTTTTCACTTCTCATGTACTTCATATGAAAAAGGTAGAACTGGGTTTTCAAAGGTACTAACCACACAAGGAAGTGGCTTTGTAACAGCCACAATGAAAAAAAGATTCTTAAAAAGGCTGATACAAGTAAAACAGCGGTTGCATTTCAGAAGGAAATGGTTGACTAGCAATTAAAATAATTAAAGTTCCCAAATGAGAGTTATTGCGCCTTAGTAACTGGGTTAATAGATTATTTTTACTCTTTCAGGCTTGAAACTTAGTCAGCCTATGACACCCTGAAGGGCTCATGTGAGGCATAAATGGGGGAAAAAATGAGATTATAAAAATGTATTGTAAAGATTCTACTAAAACCTCAACTCTTACTCTTTAATTAGTACAACAATGCCTATATGTGTGCTCATTGCTAAATTTTTTTAGCTCTTCCATTAAGATTAAATAAACGTCCTCTGAACTTCATTCCACTAAATTCCATTATACAGAAGAGGAAAATTTTTGATTTTTCTTCTTTAAAATTTGGAAGATAAGAAAAAAAAAGAATTTAAATTCTTTTTAACAAATTTAAATTACGTATCTCAAAGGTTCAAAGTAAACTTCTAGAAGCTCATTCACATGAAAAAGATGAAGAGAAAATAGAAATTTAAAACATGTCACAATAGACTCTGCCTTTTCTTATTTAACTAGAATTTTTTTAATATCATGCATTTTTTATTACTGCTCAGTACTGAAATTCATCCAATGAATTTAAGCTTGTAGCTTAGGCCACATTTGAACCCAGGTCCTCTTGACTCCAGGACTAATGCTCTATCTACTATACCATCTACCTGCCCATTACACGACTTCTTTAGAAATACAGCAATATGAAAAAGATTCCATAGGGAGTGATACCAGAAATTCTCCATCATAGTCATATGAAATATATTTTCCTTGTAGATATATATCCCTGTAAGTTTTTCTTGTCCAGGCTTTTCCTTTCTAATGCTATCTATCTAGATTTTTTCCTGCTCTTTTTCAGGTTTTTTTTTATATTTTATTACGAAACATGCATTGTTTTTTAAACCATAAAGTTATAGACTTGTCAAGGAGTAATACATACCATTCTTGTAATAAGAAAAATGGAAAAAGGCTTTTCAGTTAAAACTGACGAAGCAACAATATACTAGGGATACAATGTGGCCAAAAAAAAGCTTAGCATAAACATGATCAAAAGCAGATTGGCAATTAAAAAATATCTTGTGAAAAATGTGAAGTACAAATATTTTCACAAACATATTATAAAACTGGATTAAAAACAATGAGTACCAAAAAACGTCTATTTTATCCAAGGAAACATTAACTTTTATGGAAAATAAAGTTATAATAAATAGTTTGTTATTCCACATTACAGACAGCATTTTAAATCACATTTTGCACATTAACTAGACAAAGAATAAGAAGAGCAGGTTTGCAAAAAGTATGAAAAGGTAAAAACATGCAAGAAAACCTACACTATTAATTACACTATTAATGGGTATCAGAAAAACTCAGATCTAGTTAGTTGACAAGAGCACAACTGAAATTATAAAAATAGTATGGACAGTATTAACAAGCTTGATATCATGATCAGTATCTCAGCACCAAAACACTAAGAAGCAATAATGAAATGTACATGGACATTTATAAGTAAAAAAAAATAGCACAGTATAATACTTAGTCATCTGCTAAAAACCAAGACTTGTTTTTAGGGAGATGAGGTCACTAAAAAAAGCCAGCTTAAGTCAATTTTAATTCAAGTATGGACAAACTCTGGCCTCAGGCAAAACATGTCATTTTTCCCCACCTTGTAAGAATACTGTTGTTATTTATGGTAGTGACTAAAATTACAATTAAAATATGCTTGAATGCAAAAGATTCTGATTCAGTAATCAAATAGGAGGGAATGCTACCAAGAATCAGAATGCTAACTCTAAATCCAGAGTTCAGTGCTTCTAAGAATCTGAAATTGATTAAGAATATTTTCAAAGTATCTAATAAAGACAAGTGTTAAAGTACAGACAGAAAGTAGATTTAGAAATAATCTGAACATTAGCTGCACTGTCAATAACTTTTACAGTTGGTTTTGATGTTATGCGTCTTGGTTTCCTGAGCAAATCAACATATTAATGTTGCACTTGAAAATTTACTGCCTGAAATATATATATAAAATAAATAATCTCAAGATACATACATATACAACTAAGCAAGTATTAGTTACGAGCCTAAGTTACCAAATGAATTCGAAACCTATGTCAGAAATGTAACATATGCAGCTGTTCAACACCAACTGCATGATGCATAATTACAACTCTTTGCAGGCATTGTCCAGATATAGTCAGTAAATAAATGTCTTATATCTTCTCATACAATTAACTTTTTTAAAAATTAACTATTTTATTTTTAAGTTATATTTCACTTTTTTCAATTGACACAAATATTCCTCTTCTTCCCTTTACCCCACTTTAAAAAGAGAAGAAAAATCAAGCTATTGAAATAAATATATAATCAAGCAAAATAAATTCCTCCATTGGGCATGTCCAAAAAAATCTCTCCCTCTTTCCCTCTTGCCCCCTTCTCTCTCCCTTCCCCCCCCTCAATCTGCACTCTGATCCAATTATCTCTGTGTCAGGAGGAGGTAGTATGTTTCATCATGAGAACTGATTTTCCTTATGGTTTCCCAAACAGAAATTCAGGTTACAAGACAAGTTGAAGTATTTTTCTCAGAAACTGATCAGACAGGAAAAAACAAAAACAAAACTTCTATTAGACGAACATAAAACATAAAAATGGAGGCTTCAAAAGGAAGAAAACTCAAATAATAATGAAAAGCAAAATTTTAAGAGTAACTTATTAACAAGATTATATGATGATTAATTCTGGTAGACTTGGCTCTTTTCAATAATGAGATGTTTCAGGCCAGTTCCAATGGTTCTGTGATAAAGAGAGCCATCTGCACCCAAGGAGAGGACAGTGGGAAGTGAATATGGATCACAAAATAGTATTTTCACTCTTTGTGTCTTTGTTTGTTTTCATTTTGTTTTTTCTCATTTTTTTCCTTTTTGATCTGATTTTTCTTCTGCAACATGATAAATGTGGAAATACAGAAAAATTGCATGTTTTTAATATATCCAGTATTTATTAAAAATTCCAGTAATTACTTGCTGTCTGGAGAGGAGGTAGGGAAAAAAATGGGAACACAAGGTTTTGCAAGGATAAATGTTGAAAAGTATGCATATTTTTGAAAATAAAAAGCTTAATAAAAATAGGGAATTTTTAGTGAGAATTATAGATTCTTGTAAGTAAACCATTTTGACAATATTCACCCACATTTTTAAAAAATGGCTTTTAAAAACCTTGCATTGAAGTTGCATATGAAATTGTTTTATTTGCTTCTTGAACTCAAAAACATTGGAATTAATCTCAAGAAAAAACTTAATGCATATCTTGTGTATAGCAGAAGTAAAAATTCCGATACATCTAAGAGGTAAAAGAAAATGATGGAAAAAAAAAGAAAAAGGATAAGAGACTTAGTAGTTTGCTATTTTGCTGGAAATTGTGGCAAATGCCTACAAATCCTGCCAGACAGATTAAGGTTAGTGAGCCTGAGATCAGGAGTCCAGAGCTGGAGTAAGACTAAAGTAGGTTATTCTATGTATATTTAAATCTCACCAAAATGCTGAGGACTACAGAAGAGGGATCAGGGTAGGGGTGAAGGAAAATAGGGTTGGTTATTTAAAGAGGGGGGAACTTAAAAACAAGTTGAAAAAGGAACAGGTCAAAGCTCCCATGACCATTAGTTGAGGGTTTGGGCCTGTGAGTGACCACACTACTTCCAGCCTAGGTGAAACAGGAAGACTCAGTCTCTCCCTCCCACCCACTCAAAAGAAAAAGAAAAAAAAGAAGGAAAAAAAGAGACAGAAAAAAATTTACATGTTCTTTTTAGCTCATGTGGAAATGATGACTATGATCATTAAAGAGAAACAAATGTGACATGAATTATAAATATCTAAAATGAATATTGCTATTAGAATGAGTGCATACATGTATTGATTCATAAGCAAAATATGACCTATTTGGAAATGAACTTCCCAAATTCTAAACTGTCAAATGAGACTGAATTAATATAAGAAAAATCTTGATGTACAATTTACAATAAAGCAATTAAGTTATTTTGTAAAGATAAAAATGATTACCTTAAAAAAGCCAAGTTTATAGGAGATCAAAAGAAATAAAATACTTTTGCAGTACAAAAAGTTTTAGAGTTAGCAATATTTTAAAACTCACAAAGTTAAAAGCTATTTTAAAATATTAATTTAAACATTTTTATATTCATTTATTTTTAAGTTCTAAATTAAGTTTTTGATTATTGTTGTTTTAAATAATGGTCTTATTGCTCCAAGTGTTCCATCTGCAAATGAACTATTTTCCAGAGTTGAAGCTTTATATAGACAACTTTAACTTCATTATAGTATTTTCAAACTTACATATGTTAAGATGCAGTTAAGTGGGTGGAAGACTACACTTGGAGTCAGAAAGATCTGAGTCAAATCCTGTGTCAGACACTAATTCTGTGATCCCAACCAAGTCACACCTATCTCATAAAGCTATTGTAAAGACCAAATGAAATAATAAATGTAAAGCACGTGTGAAACTTTAAAATGTTATATAAATGCTAGCTTCTGTTATTATAGGATGATCAATAATCTGAAATATACTAGGAAGGAAAATAACATATTTAGGTGATTTAGAAAAGATAAACAGCAAATTGGGTTATCAAAGGAGATGGAAAGAGAAACAAATGGCTTAAGTGATACAAAAGAAATGGAAATAGATTGAAAAATGAGAAATGGTGCCCCAAAGAGTTTTGGCCATATTTCTCTTTCTTTCTTTTTTAGTTTTTAAAATAAAATTTCATTTCATCATTTTTTTTTAACATTACCCCAATTACTCTTTTTTTTTTTAATTAAAACTTTTTATTTGCAAAACATATGTATGGGTAATTCTTCAACATTAACCCTTACAAAGCTTTCTGTTACAAATCCCCCCCCCCACTCCCTACCCCTCCCCTACATGGCAGGATATCCACTACATGTTAATTATGTTAAAATACTTGACAAATCGAATATATGTATACATATTTGAGTTGTGGCCCTATTTCAAAGAAACAATGTCAGATGGCATTGGTTGCATCTTAAATGCTTGTTTCAAAACAGATTTGGATTTTACTATTTGTGTGATCTTAAGGAAGTCATTTAAGTTTCAGTTTCCTCATCCATAAAATGGTAGGGAGGATGATAACACCTCACAGGATTGTTGAGATAATATCTATAAAGCACTTAGCTACTTAAAATGCTACATAAATTATAAATATAGAGTAGCAAAGAAACAGAGCCCAAAGTGCTAGGTCTGGCTGGAGTCAGAAAGACCTGAGTTCAAATCTGGGGCAATGACAATTACTGTATGATCTGTATGATCTGGGCAAGTTACTTAACCTGTGTTTACTTCAGTTTTCTCAACTATAAAAGGGGAAAATAATAGCACTTACCTCACATAGTTGTGATGATCACATGAGATAATTGAAAAAGGTGTTATATGCCCTGAGATACCACTTCACACCTGTCAGATTGGCTAAAATGACAGGAAAAGTTAATGATGAATGTTGGAGGGGTTGTGGGAGGGCTGGGACACTGATGCATTGTTGGTGGAGCTGTGAACGGATACAGCCATTCTGGAGAACAATTTGGAGCTATGCTCAAAAAGTTATCAAACTGTGCATACCCTTTGACCCAGCAGCATTTCTATTGGGCTTATATCCCAAAGAAATCATAAAGGAAGGAAAAGGCCCCACATGTGCAAGAATGTTTGTGGCAGCCCTTTTTGTAGTGGCTAGAAACTGGAAATTGAATAGATGCCCTTCAATTGGAGAATGGCTGAATAAATTATGGTATATGAATATTATGGAATATTATTGTTCTGTAAGAAATGACCAGCAAGATGATTTCAGAGAGGCCTGGAGAGACTTACATGAACTGATGCTGAGTGAAATGAGCAGAACCAGGAGATCATTATACACGGCAACAACAGTACTATATGACGATCAATTCTGATGGACATGGCTCTCTTCAACAATGAAATGTTTCAAACCACCTCCAATTGTTCACTGAAGTAAGCCATATACACCCAGAGAGAGGGATGCGAAATGTGGACCACAACATAACATTCTCATACTCCTTGATTGATGTTTGCTTACATTGTGTTTCCTTTATCTGATATATCGTTTGTGTAGATAAGATTTTTCTTGCACACCAATGATAAGTTTGGAAATATGTATACATATATTCGATTTGCCAATATTTTAACATAATTAACATGTAGTGGATATCCTGCCATCTAGGGGAGGGGTGGGGAGTTGGGGGAAAAATTTGTAACGGAAAGCTATGTAAGGGTTATTGTTGAAGAATTACCCACACATATGTTATGCAAATAAAATAAAAATTTAAAAAAAAAAAAAGAAAAAGGTGTTATATGTAAAAATGCTTATTCTCTTCTCATTTCCACTATTATTATCATTATAACTCTTGAAAACTAACTGTGGCTTTTAGACTCAAATCAATCTCCTCTTTTTCTGTGGAGAAGACCAGCTACTCCCAAGAGGGAGACTAAAGGTTATTAAGTTCATCAAGTGATAAATAAACTCAGTGAATTTGTTCAGGACATAATACACTTGATTTCCAAAATGACCTTTTTTTTTTAGAATTTCAAGAAATTCTACATTTTCATTTTGTGATATGAAAATGTTAGTTAGTGTTAGTAGATGACTAAAGACATAAAGGGGATGAGGAGGTAAGGATAATGGTTATCAAATTCCTGACTGTTATCTTTTCTTATGAGAAGGAATTTAAGGAAAATTTAAAAGTAATGGTAATTTTGCAAGCATGGTGACAATTACCAAGGGAACCAAATATGTTAGAGGGCATCAGATGCAACAATAAAGACTTGGAAATGGATGAGCACTTAACGTTTACTAGGATTCTGAGCAAAGAGGTGTCTTGGTTTAATATAAAGAGCCAGGATTTGGCACCTGAATTCAATGCACCAACACTAACTATGATGTGACTTAACCTGATTTCAGTCACCATATTCTTTTTTTGGAAGGGAGGAAAGGGGAAACTCATTTTTTTTTTGGGAGGAGAGTAACTAATACCATGAACTCTCTAATTTGTATAGTTTATTTTATTTTAAAGTGTATATATGAAAATTTAACAGGATAGTACCAATGCTACCGGCTTGTTTGTTTTCCTTTTTGTATTTCCTTCTCTAATCTCTATTTAAAAAAATGTTTCAGAGAAAGTAGTACTTGAACTACTTTTATTAGAGGGTTAGTATAAGGAAAAGTACCTTGTAAAACAGATGTATTTTAGTAAGTAACTAGTACTGTTATTTATTATTAACAGCTATTAAATTATAAAATTAATGGATTACATTAATAATTCATTGATATTACCAAAAAATGCAAACAATCAAATTGGGTCAACACATTATAATTAGAAGAGAACAATAATCAAAGAGTTTAAAACTTGAAAGAAGTTGAGCAACTATTTTAAATAGAGGAAAAAAGACAACACAGGAAGGAAAAAATGGATCCGGAAAAGAAAAGTAACAACAGCACACAAACAGTTTAGGTATACAATTATCTGCAAAAGTTTGTTTTTCTTTGAGGTAGCTAATGACAGATCAATTGCTTTGTCCCTTTTCTTCTTTTTACCATTGTTTATAGCAACAGATTCAAATCACAGAATATTACAGCTGATTAGAACTGTGATTCTGGGAGGTCCCAGAACCACAGAGCATCAAAGCTCAATGAGATTGTAAGAGATCATTTCTCCCCTATTTTATGTCTGAGACTCTTATGATGCCCAGGAAACTGAAGTAACTGCTGTTAGGTCACACAGTTCAGATATGACTGGAAAATGAATTTCCCGATTACCAGTCCATTTGTGGTTGTTCAGTCATTTCAATTGTATCCTGTGTCTGTGACTTCATTTGGGGTTTCTTGGCAAATTTACTAGAGTGGTTAGTAGTTGCCTTCTCCAGCTCATTTTATAGAAGAGGAAACTGAGGCAAACAGGGTTAAGTGACTTGCCCAGAGTCACTGCACTACTAGCAATTCCTATCAAAGATTAAATGGAGGATATTACTGACCCAAATACAATTATGCACGCTCAACTCCTTCCCACAGATACTTGGAAGCTGGCTGATGAAGAATTAAAGTCAATAAAGATTTTGATCATATACCTTTCCTGATGAAAACCTTTCAATGATTCCATTAAAGACCAAGTTCAAACTCCTTATTTGACAAGTCAAGACTTTTTAACAATTTTTCCCAATCTATCTTGCTATGTTTTAGCCTTATCTTCTGATACTCCCTTATACCAAATTGCAAGAGAATTTAACCTAGACTGATATCTAGCCAAGATGTTACTTCTCCAATTCTAGAACCTCAGTACCTCTAATTGAATTAAACAAAAAAATATTAAACACCTACTATGTGCAAGTAACTATACTAGGTCCTGGGGTTCAGGGACAGAAATCAGAGAGAGGGAAACAATATCTACACAGACAAGGAAATACAAATATACAAAGTAATTTGGAAGAAACTTAAGGCCATTGACTTCTAAAGTTCAGAAAAGATCTTGTGTAGGAAAAGAGGGCAACTGAATTGGACTCTGAAGGGATTTTAAGAGTGGAAGTGAGGAGAAGGACCTGTGCAAAGGAAAAGGATATTATATGTAGGTATCAACAAGAGCAGTCTGGCTTGAACACAGAGTATATGAGAAGTAGTAATGTGAAATTATCCTAGAAAGTTAAGTTGGAGGTAGTTTTGAAGGGCTTTAAATGACAAACTAATAAATTTGTATTTTATTCTAGTGACAAGAGGGGGAACCACTGTACTTTCTTAAGCAGATGAAAGTGATATGATCAGATATATTTTAGGAATATGAATTTGGGAGCTGACCAGAAGATTACCTACAAAAAAAGAAGACTGGCCAGGGATACCAACTAGGGAATTATATCAACAGCCTATGTGAGAGGGCCTGATCTAGAATGGAGTCTAGGTGAATGAAGGGAAGGGGACAGATGTGAGAGATGTTGGGGAGGTAGAAGTGACAAAACTTGACGACTGATTGCATATGGAAAAGGGTAGAGATTAGGGTCAAAGATTATTAACATGTTAAAATGGATGAGAATAATGATATTTTCAATATTAATATAGAAACTATGAGAAGGGGAGAGGTTAGAAAGGAGGAAGATGATGAATTCTATTTTGGATATGTTGAGCTTGAGATGAATATGGGATATACAGGGAGAAATGTCCAGTAGGCTATTTGTGATGTAGGGTAGAGCTCAGGAGAGATATGAGGATTGGAAATAGGAGTTATCTTTAAAGGGTAATGATTAAGCTCATGGGAACTGATGAAATCAACAAGAATGGGGAAGGGGAAGAAAGAGAGGGGAAGAAGTAAGGGGAAGGAAGAGAGAAACAAAAAGAGAAGAAGAGGGAAAGGAGGAAGGAGAGAGGAAAAGGAATAAGGGGAGGGAGAGGGAACCAAAGTAAACCTTCTAAAACAGTTTTGATTTCATCACTTATGCCCAAAAGCCTTTATGGATTTTTTACTGCCTATTGATTAAAACAAAAATTGCATTCTAGGACTTCATGATATGGCTCCAATAAAACTTTTTAAGGCTCATTTCATACCAGCTTCCTCTCCCCTAGTTTCACATAGTCTAGAGTTCAGCTTTGTACAGGTCTAGAATATCCCTTCCCAACTCCATTTCTCGGCATTCTTTCTAGGATAACTATAGAACTATTTTTTCCACGAACCTTTTCCTCCTGCCATAATTAGAAGTGATCACTTCTTTTTAAATCTTTTAGCCCAATATTTTAAACCTTTCTTTTCTTAGGTCCTTAACTATTTTTGACATATTACAATTAGATCTTCACACATAGGAATATATATGGGGTGTATGGGGGGGAGTAGGAGAGGGGGAAAGGGAGAAAGTGAGAGAGAGAGAATCAGAGTTTTAGCTTTTAATTTATGCCACAGAGCTGAGATGCTATTGTTTTTCAAATTTATATCTCAATTGCCCAATAGTATCTTAATAGCAGTCACTTAATAAATGTCTAATTGAAATTGAACTTTTCTGTCAAATGTTTTTTCCTATTTTTTTTGCCCATCTAAATCACACCCAATTTAGATAATCACTTCTATGCAGATAATTCTCAAATCTATTTGTCCAGCCCTAATATCTGAGCATTTTCAGTAGTCCGGTAGACAACTCAAAATAGATGTTTCACACAATCTTTAATTTAATGTCCAAGATAGAACTTACTATCTTTCCCTCTATCTCCCCTTTACCCAAACTTCAGTGTACAGCCATCCTCCCAGTCATTCAGGCTTTAACCTAAGTGTCATCCTTGATTCCACATTCTCTCTCCCTACTATTTCCAATCAGTTGCCCAGTCCTGCATATTTTATCTTTATTATATATCTTATATATTCCCCCTTATCTCCTTTAACACTGCTCCCACAATGGTAGCTGTCTTCATTATATATCTAGGCAATGTAATAGCCTGTTGCTTCATTTCCCTGCCATAAATCTCTAGCCTCATTCTAGCTCATCCTCCCCTCAGCTGTCAAACTGTTCTTCCTCAAGAACAAGTCTGACAGTGTCAAACTGTCCTTTCCCCCATCCAATAAGCTCTGGTGGCTCCCTTTTACTTATAGGAATAAATATAAAATTTTCTATTTGGCCATTAAAACCCTTTGTAACCTGGCTTCTTCCTGCTTTTCCCCCATATATACGCTAAACCAATGACAATGGATTGACTGGTATTCCTCACACAAATCACTTTCTCTTTACTTGGCATTTTCATGTTCTGTCACATATGTCTAGAACTCTCTGTCTCCTCATCACTAACTCATGTCTTCCATTGCTTCCTTCAAGTTTCAGTTAAGTGCCATCTTCTGCAAGCTTTTCCCAGTTCTTAATCTTAGTGCCTTCTCTCCTGAGATTATCTTCAATTTATGCCAATTGTATATTGTTTGTTACATAGTTATTTACACACTGACTCCTCAAATAGACTGTGACTTCCTTAAGAATAAGAACTGTTTTGGGGAGTTTTCTTTCTATCACTAATGCTTAGTACACTGCCTGACACACAATAAATTAATAAAATGCCTGCTGACCTGATCCACTTCCTCCACGAAACCTTTTATGACAATTTCAGTTAAAAATTATATTATCTTTTGAATTTACATAGTATTTATGTGAAGACTTCTATTTGCTGGTTATCCATCTGTGTATATTTCAATTAGTGGTAGGGGCTACAATTAGTATGCAATGAATATTAATAAAAGAAAGACCATATAAATAATTTTAAATATTTGCCTATAATTCAAAATTACTGTCAGCATACAATGGTCATGATTCTGACTAAAGCAAGTATAAGGAGGCAAATATGAGTTATTTTAATTTTAACTGCAGTGATCTTAGTTTCTCCTTGTCTGGAACTTTGATTTCATTGATTAAGGAGAAGTTCTGGTACACACAACCCCTTTCCATTAGCAGCAACTCTTCTGAAACATAGAAAGTTGACTAGATAACTTAGAGGTTAACTGACTTAACAAGAGTCACAAGCTAATGTGTGTTGAGCAGCAGAATTTTAATCCAGAACTTCAAGGCCAGCTATTTTGTCTTACTTGATAAGTTTTAAGGATAAGAAAATTTATCCTTTGAAAGAGAGCAATAAATGAAATCTCATTCTTATGCCATTTAAGACAACCTTTTACTTTATTGTACTAAATATATATAAATCAATCATCCTCAAGCCAACATTGGCAGATTTTAAACAATTTGGTTTAACTATAACCCATCCTTGAAAGAAAGAATTTTAAATTAATTTCAAAGATAAATGTTTTCAAAACTTAAAGCCTGGGTTCTTGCTTTCAAAAAAAAACAAAAAAACAAAAAACCCAGAAACAGAAAATATTTTTTGCATTTGTGTCACAAGAGATATGCTTGAAATGAGAAAAGGTCACTTACTGACCATATGCTATATCTTACAATTGTCTGTGTCTGTGCCTCTGTCTCTCTCTTTTAGAGAAGACTATTCTTGATTCAACTCTTTCTAAACAGTTCATATTTCACAACAGATATACCAGCCAATTTTAGCTAACAGTTCTAAGCAATCTTTCAAAATTCTTATTATGAATGCAAACAAAACAAAATGATTAAATCGGAGAATAATTGTCCCCCACTGGTAGAATTTCTATTTCATAAGGATATAGTCAAAGGAAGGTAAAAAAAAAAAAGGAATAAGAAAGCGGGTGAGAAAGCAGGAAGACAGAGGTAAAGACCATTTGATTTCACTGGCATTCAAACTCCTTTCACCAAAGAAGACTGGAAACTCATCTAGTTTGTAATTTAGAGTCTTTGAGAGTTGCTTGGGGCAAAGAGAGATTAAAGGATTTGCCCAGAATTACAGAATTAATATGTGTCCTGATTGCAAGGCTGGCTCTTTTCCCATTATGCTCTGCTGCCTTTTTTACATTTTTAAATCTTTTAAGAATGTTATTAATTACCATTAATTTAAGCAATGTATCCTGGTCTTATATTGCTTAGAACATTCCACAATATGTGATATGCTCAAACAGAATACTTTGCTATTATAATCACAAAGGATCAAACAGCCTTAATCACTTAGGTCACTTTATGAACTCTGAAATGCTATCTAGAGTACTCAAAGTAAAATCACAAATCTTACAAACTTAAGAGAAGAACTATTTGCTATTTGTACTTTGTATAAACAATTTAACAGCTTTATCAGGCAAGAAATAGACACAAATTAAAATGATAGCAACAAATAACAGTGTTAAAGTTCCTTTCTAGAAATTAGAAAAAAAAAACTAGCCAATTAGCTTGGAAATGTTATAAAATCACAAAAACCACAATTAATTAAAAAAAAACCTTATACTAATCAATTTATGACATTTATATTCAGATTAGAAAACTACAATTTTTAGGTATGACAGAATCTAACATGTACATGAAATCTAATCCTGTAGTCTATAACTAATATTTCCTTGTTCAAGTTAACAACACAACACCTTCAGTGAGACTCAGGATTACAAGGAAAAGAGGTCCATAATTTCTTATTTTACAATGTCCCTACTTCTATCTGAAGCTGCTATCAAAAAAAAATTAACCACCTACTTGTACCTTCACAGAAGAGATCCATGTTTCTGATTTTCATCTCTTTCTATATGAATTTATGAACACTACCCTACGTCCCCAAAATAGGGGAGGAAATTGAAAAATGGCTGGAGAGCTAATGAGATTTGTTACAGTCATCACTAGATATGCTTAGGAAAAGGAGTGGCAAAAATCACAAAATGATAACCTGTTTATCTTTATATTCTAGTTACTATTGCATAGAAGCATATGATTTTTTTCCCCCAAACAATATATGATCAAAACCCATTTTGTTGAATCCTGAAAGGTTTCTATATGATGTTGGGAGAGCCATCTACCCAATGTTCCATTTTATTTTTCAATAAAAACCATGACTTTTAAAAAAAGGTCTATTAAAAATGTCCTATCATCTTCTCAGTGATGAATTACAATAAAAGGCTATCTTTTGATTTTGAATTTGGCCTAAGTTAAAATCTCAAAAATACTCCAATCTTCTTCTCCATATAAAGGAATATATTCCCATTAGCTTACCATGTTTCAAATCACTTTTGAGAAGAACAAAATTTCTAGCCTTTTAATTGTTCTTTTCAAAAAATCTCAGTTTTATGATTCATTAGTCAATGAATCAATATTTATATATTGAGTTTTAAAGATTATACCATGTAAAGGTTAGAGAGCCCTTTAAATCCTTTTATCTTCTTCAATAAATTCAAGGTACAGGACCCAAGATACAGGGGAAACACAATTTTTTATTATAATTTAACCATTAGTGAAAATTTAGGATGGGGATTGAGAAGAGAATGTGTGGAATGGTTCAGAACTGGCATGAGTGATTAAATAATACCTACCTATGGCTATCTTGTATATATTTAGCAATTTTTATTTCTGGTGGTTCAATTTAACCTTGGTTAAACCCAGTATTTTATGGTTGGCATGATAGAGAAGCTAGTTATAGTTAATTGTCTTTATAAAGTCCACTGTTTAAAATAATTAATTATTAAAAATTGGTCAACATATTGTTACAACACCTATCTTTCAGCTTCCAATTATCTTCATGTAAGGAAGTCTTTCAGAAACCAGCCTTCAGTTTAGGAAAAGCATATTCTATTTAGACAGCATTAGGACAAATGTCTAAATATCTGATTTATATACAGTGTTGAAATGAAAAACTATTATTTCAATATCATCTGAAACATTCTATGATTCTATACAACTAATGCCATTCTTTTAAATCTGTGAATTGACGCAGACACTTTAAATTCCGGAAATCTTCTTAGTTTGAAATGAGCAGAATGAATCCCAGACAATATTCTTGAGGTTTTCCTTAGCACTGGAGTTGCTATGGTATCCCAAGCATCAGGATGGATTGAAATTATAGTTTTCACAGAAAGAAAACAGTAAGTGGATTAGGCAGTGCCTCCAATCCTTTCCATTTCTGGAACATGACCGTATAAACCTGCTTTTAAGAAGTCGAGAATTTTAGATGAAATCTTCCTGACAATACTGCCATTAGCCAGAACCATACTCTACAAGGAAGTTAAAGGATGACAATTCTCTTTGAAGTACCTTAGAAAGGTATTCCTAACAATTTCTATCTATATTTCTAAGATGACAACATTTATGTTACTGGCTATACTTATGTTCCAAATACAATAATGGACATTCCAAGAGGAGTCCATTGGTTAAGCAGACAACTAAAGTGTCAGATCCCAAAATCTACTGTCTATTTAAGTTTCATAAAGATTGTATTTGGAAAAAGGTTGGCTACATAAGCTCAAGAGATTATTGGTTCAAGATAAGAATTGTAGCATAAACCAAGACTGGACTTCAGTCTTGAAATACTGTTCCCCAGATCAGTGGCAGCTGAAAAGTGCCATCCAACTATTTCTTTGAGTAGAGTTGAATTCTTTCAGTAATGATGTTTGCCAGTGTAGGAGATGATCCAAAGAAACTTCTGTTGCTGCTGAAATGAAGTTATAATGCAAGGCCTGTTGATGAGGAGATAACTGGAGAATAAAGGCCTTCTTGAAGAAGGTAAAGTTTTCAGAATCTCATCCCTGACTACTGAACAAATGAAATAAAGATGACTTAAGAAGATTACGAAGAAGATAATGCAGCAATGCAGTTGAATATGCAAAAAAAGCAGATGCCCTGATAACTGGATTGGAGATATTGAGAAGTTCAAAAGTCTTTACTTTTAAAAATTATCTTCTATCACTGAACCAACAATGTTGCTTTTTTTAAGTTATAGATCTTACCATAAAAAACTGTCAAGACTCAATTATTTTTCTTTATGCTACAATCTAAGGTGGAGTACTAAAAACATTAAGAACTACATAGAAAGTCACTAAATGTGGAATTTACATGCTAAAAATCTAAATATTTTTGATATGGTACAATGACCTTAATAGAATATTAACAAGTCTGTAATTCAACAATCAATTCGTTTTTAAAATAGAAAAGTATTTTAGAAGTATTTTTAGGTAGTAATCACTAGCTAAAACTCAGTTACCTCACATTCCATCCGCAGTAATGCACCAAGTAAAGGACCTCTCCACCTTCGACATCAGAATCTTTAATACTAGCTTCATACATTTTCTGATTTTTCCCTCGTCCATACCGCACTTGAACTTTCATGCCTGGTGGATAGCATTCAAACTCCTCTTGCTCATTGTTATCATCGTCGTCATCTTCTTCTTCCTCCTCCTCCTCCTCCTCCTCCTCCTCTTCTTCTGCTTCTTCCTCATCTTCATCTTCCTCCTTATTCGTTTCATCTCTTGAAAGGTTTAAAAAATTGCAGAGTTAATAAAAGACACTTGATAAGTTTTTCAGTTCCAACCCACATATACTGATAAATATTGTGGATGCGATTGTTCCTGGGAACAGCCGGTTCCAAGTGCATGAAATTTTCTGATTTTCAAATTAATATTATCACTAAAAATGGTAGCGAGAGAAGCTTTGACAAAAAGTGAAGAGGCAAAAATGGCTTCATTTAAAGAAATTTCCATCAACAGCTAGAAGAACTGAAGTGGTGGTGTATACCAAGGAACTAGTGAGGTTGACTGTAACAAATTTTATCTTTTTTCAAATGTTTACATATTTAGTTTAACATTCATTAGACTCCACAGTCATTTTTTTTAAATTAAATATTTCCCTTTCTCACTTAGATATTTCTTGGTTTAGGATTAAGCAAACCCAAACATAATTAAAACTTTCATTGACAGTTAAGTCTTCTAAGATCTTTTAACCTTAAAACATCTGCTTTGGTTGTAGTGAAATATGTTAACCAACAATTAATGTATCATTTGATCTTATGCAAGCAAACAACTACTAATTTCACTAATTCCTCTATGCACTGTCTTACATTTAATTTCTGGTTTATCTATGCCTTCTTTGATGTAAATAAGCTTTTATAGAATCTACCAAACCTAAAATTCCAACAAAACACATAAGTTGAAGATTAATTCCAAAATCACTCCTCAAAAAGGAAATAGCTGTATACAAACAAAATCAATTTGAGCATTTTCAGCAATGTACTCTGTTTTCTGGAAGTATTCCTAGCATTTGCAGAAAAATCCCTACAAATCACCATGTAAAAAACATATAGAAAATATCTATATTAGCACAAAAACATCACTACTACACTTATTTCAGTATTAAGAGGAAGTAAATTCAATATGAAATCTAAAACTACACTAAACACTTCATTTTTAGTTTTCTTTATAGCAATACTACTCTTAAAACAACTCATTTCTCTCAAAGAGAAACACTTTCAAAAGACAAATAAAAACCTAGATATGAAAATCAACAACACATCTGAAATTACTTCCAGACATCCTTATAGCTATCGTGAATAAAACAATTCTGACAACCACTGCTCTAGAGATAATTTCAAACTTACTGCACTATAGATAATACTTAACAAATTAATCTATGGCTGTGTACATCGTGCACCATTCATGGAACACAGAGATATAAACAAAATGGGTACAGATTTTTTTGTTCCTTTCCATTTCCATCCATTTTCTAAAAAAAATTCTTAAATCACCAGAATTTATCAGTCTTAGTAATTCAATGTTCACAAAGCACCGATCTCAATTTTGTTATAATATACAGTCTAAGTTTCACAGCTATTTTTTTCTTTGACAAAGTCATTCACCAAATACTATGTAAGTCATAAAACAACAACAACAGCAAATTTTGAGTTTTTTCTCTTCTTAAATAAAAAATTATATAGGGCCTCCCAATGACAGTATATTCTGGTGGTTTTTATAACAAAAATTATTAAAGTAGTCTTATTTCACACAATAGGATTAGGATACTAAATGACATTTCTTAATGTAAAAAGTTAAAACCAGAAAAAGTATGACTTCCATGAATACTAGTTAAAATATAAAAGTGTGCTTTAGAGTACACTTTGTTAATATACATAGGACTTTACAGGATTTTACTGAGTTTTCTAGTACAAAACAGATTTTTCCCCCCATTTATTATCATTCGAAGTGAAATACCCATTCGAAGTGAAATACAAAGCATTTCATACACTGCCCACCAATCTGGCTGATTAGGAAACCAAAACACAGGAAGAAGTACTTACTTGAAGTGGCTAAAATATTCAAGAAAATGGCAGCAGAAATAGTGGTGGGGAAGCACAATAATTACTGACTTAAGATTACATACACAGAGAACAAAAAAACAATCTTAAGGTTTCTTGTATTTTCGAAACCATTTGATTCAAATGCTAGGATTATACAACTGTACTTCGCTGATGATAAAGTATATATTCTCATACAAAAACAAGTTTATCTTTGAGCACAAAACTCCTGTTACTAGATCTCAACACTTTTAGATAAAAAAAGGAAGATATATAGTGCCAAGTCCAAATTCTTCTTACAAAAACAGCAAATTACTGAGCATACTTGAGATATTCCACAAATATTAACATGAATAATAACAAGAATAAAACAAAAAACCATAATGGTATTTAGGAAGTAGACTGGGAAAAACTCTTACTGGTTGTGAAACAACTATTAACATTCTATATTAGTCAATCAAGTCAATCAAAATAAAACATGAGATCCATTTAACGTCAGATAGAGATACAGACCAAATGAATTTCACCCAAATAACACATGGAAGTGAATAAAAAGCAAACATGACAATTAAACTATTAGAAACCAGCCTAATCTAAGAATTCACTAATCTATCTAACAATTCAGTGGGAAAAATCAAAAACTAGAGAAATAAGAATTTGAAAAAAGACCAGATGCCCCAAAAGACAATGTATTCAAATATAAAATGAATTGCAATATGTAGGCTAAAATAACACATACATATATATACATATGTATATACATACATATATGTGGTTACATACATATATTGAATAACACTGACCTATATTTACCTTACAATGTCATTTGATATAATATATATGTATATGCATATTCATTTCAGTTTACTTTCTTTTAAAGTGCCACATTTTGGGTAAACAGAAACACAAAATACTCTAACAGATCTCTCCCAAATCTGAACCCAAACTCTTAAATGATGTTTTTCATGTATTAAGTGTAGAGAAAGAAAACAGAAAACTAGTAGCCAATTCTGTAGACAACAAAAGTTTAGAGATTTTAAAAAAAAACCACTAAATAAAACTCAATAATCCTTTAAAATCGTTTCTAGGTAACTTATCAGTAATATTCTTTAATATAAAATTAGTGAATCAATTCCTTATATTTCTACAATGTGTAATGGTTTTTAAATTTTGTAATTAGCTTTCTTTAAAAGTAAGTAAATGAAATGAGTAACATATTTAGTTTCAGAGTAAAACAGCAAAAAACATATTGGAAAGTAAGAATAATAAGAAACTGAAATGGCTGCAGGGACAAAAATCCATGAGGTATTTTTTAAGGAAATCTTAAACATAAATATGTCCCAATGGAAGACTTCAACTACATTCTTTTTCTGCTACTTTATGTCATTTCCTTCATCTTGTTTCCTTTCATGTTGGCTCTTTGGCTCAGTCTCTCATATAGAGAGCCTGAAACTGAGATCTTAGAATATAGAACAGTCCAAGGCAGACAGTTTGGACGCTTTACCTGCACAATGCTGACTTAGAGACCTTTAACATACCAACAGGGATTCCTAGATTATGCTAAAAAAACAAAAACAAAAACAAAAACAAAAGCCCACCTTCTTTTGGAATAGACATTATTGCTCACTACCCCATTAGCATTTTAATAAAGAATTGGAATTTTGTATCTTTATTGTTGGATTATGGTTTCAGAATTAAAGATATCTAATTACTTTCATTAATTTTAATCCAAGAAATAAAACTTTGGCCACAACACAATCTATAGACATCTAGTTTCCAATAAACAATGAAATCGTATCTATCACTATCTAGGCAAGATGTAGTCAATAAACACAGTAAGTAGTAAGACACAATTTCATCTTTGTATAATTTCTCTTGTTTCTGAGCCAAGAACAAGAGAAATAAATTAGAACATTTCCTATTTTCTCTCCATACAATGACATTTGTGAGATCTAGGCCATGCAAAATTTCTAACAAGATGAATCCAATCAGGCAATCATTCTGTATTTGCTCTCATTTCTCTCTTTTAGACAAACTCAAATACATTAACAACTTGGAATAATGAATACAACCATTTATTTACATAAAACTAATTTAGCTTTTCAAAAGTATGTTTTACCAAAAACAAATGTCTTACCCAGATTTTGCTTTTTCTTCTTCTGTCTCTACCTTTGTGTTGAGCATTTCATCTACCTTAATTGTCTCATCTTCTTTAACTTCTAGATTTTCATTCTCTTCTGTTTTTTTATTGTTAAGTTCTTTTTCCTGATCAGACTGTGTATGTGTAGGTTCTGACAAATTCTTTTTATTACCCTAGGAAAATATTAGAAAGACTAAGGCAAAGTTTGAAAAACTAACATATATATTTTTTATAACCATGGTCTCTGAGAATATACCCAGAAGAATGTATAGTCCTCATGAGTGGGGAATATTGGTCCTATTTATCTTCATAATTTTAGTGCAAAGCACATAGTAGGTGATTAATAAATGCTTGCTTAATTGGAATTAATCTATAATTGCTAGCAACATAAAAGTATTTAGTATTATTTCATTACTTAACTTCATAAATACAAAAAATTACTGTGAAAATAAAGCCAAGGAAAGAACTGAATTATAAGGCAAATCATATCTTTATCAAAATGTCATATGTGCATGGCCTGTATGTTATGCTAAAAAAGGGCAATTCTGAGCAAACAGAGCATGTAGGCTTATTGTCCACATTTTTACTGGGAAAATTTGTACACAGCAGTATAGACATACTATTGATGCTTAAACAACATTTAAATAATCCATTAAAAACATTTTAATAGTTTGACATTAATTCTTACTCTATTAACATACCAAGAATTATTACTTTAAAAATAAAAAGATAAAATTCCAAAACTCAAAAAAAACCCAAACCAAACTAGGCAAAAATAATTATCTATAACTTTTTGTGACATAAATAAAATATAGTTAAAATACCTAAAATTAAAGAAAAAGAACATGTTGGTGAAAAAACATCAAATCACTAGTAATGGAGGGTCTATTTTGTATTGTAGAAACTTAAGTTTAATTAAGGATTGTAACTCAAAGAATCTACTAACAAATACATCATAGATAGAATCTAGTTTACCAGACAAGGTTTGATATTTTCTTTTCTTTCAATCTCATCTTCAGCAGGTTTCTCTTCTTGTAATATAGTGTCTCCCTCCTCTTTAATCTCTGCTTTTATCTCTGACTCAGTTTCTTCCTTGTTTTTTGTTTCTTTTGCATTTTCACATTCCTTATAAGGCTTGTTAACCATCTTCTCTGGCAATGCCATTTGAAATTCAATGTTGGCTGATCTACAATATTCTTCAAAGCCATATAAATATCTGTAAACAGTTAAACAAATTATCATTATTTATTTATTTATTTATTTTTCTGAGGCAAGTGAGGCTAAATGACTTGCCAAGGGTCACACAGCTAGGAAGTGTTAAGTGTCTGAGGTCAGATTTGAACTCAGGTCCTCCTGACTTCAGGGCTGGTGCTCTATCCACTGTACCACATAGCTACCCCAACAAATTATTTTTGATAAAAAGACTCAATAATCTCTTATTATGCAGATTCATTCCATGAATACAGTGGGGTTAGATGTTTTATGAGATCTGTGATTCTTAAACCAATGAAAATCGAGTATAAAAATATGTCTACTCATTTAGTTCTTAAAACACAGAGACACAGCTTCGTAACAGCTAAGTCACACAATGGAGAGAGTGCAAGCATGAGAGACAGCCAGGGAAAATGTAGTCAGGAGACGGAGATAAAGTGTAGAAGGGCTGAAAAGGTAGGAAGGAGTCATGCTATAAAAGGAGTTAAAAGTCAAATAGAGGATTTTATATTTGATCTTGGAAGTAATTTAAAGCTAATGCATGAGTAGGAAGGGTAATATGATTAGACCTGGGCTTCAAGAAGATTGTGATAGCTGAACAGAGGAGATACTGGAGTGGGGAAAGAGACTTGAGGCATGGACACTAATAGTTTAGGAGTAAGTGATAAGATGTTGTGAAGGTACAGAGGAAAAGATTGGACAATTCAGTGGATACATGTGGTGAGAACACATAGTCAAGGATAACACCTCAAACAAAGTGAAAACCTTAATGACTAGAAGAATAGCGATGTTCTCAAATAGTAACGCAGAAGTCTGGAAGATGGATGGGTTTAAAGGGAAAGAAGTGATGAGATCTAAGAAGCAGATCACATCTATTATTGGATTTTGTATGATTCACTATTCCACCAAAAAACAAGGAGGAGTGAGTTTAGGTTGGTTTCTTACTTCTTGGTCCCTGTCTAGAGGATAAAATAAGACCACCAGAGGTTCAACTTTTCAAGGTGATATGTCGCAGTAGGAAGTAAGGTGTGATGAGAGTGAGGGAGTTTTTCCATTGGTACTTGCAAAGCTATTACTATGGATACTGTCTAGATACTGGCATGGTTATAACTGCCCTTAGGGCCTACACCCAGCAGAAAGTGGAGGGTTGGAAGCTAATGCAGCACAGAGAGAAAGAATAGAGATCTGGGGGCATGATGGAGTAAGAGTGGTTATACTGGAGGCAAAGCCCTGGGATCAAGACAAAGTTCCCTTTTAGGAGACCACTGCTTTTAACACTTACTTTTTGTAAGCACATTTAACATTGTATCCTGCAGCTGAATTTAAAACAGGAATTCCAAGATCTTGATAGACTTGCTTCCATATAGCTCCACTTTCAATCTATAATGAAAAAATAAAACAAAAACTTGTATCAATGAATTAGAAAAGCACAAATTTTAAGAGAAAGCACATTTTTTCCATGAAGGAAATAAAATTAAAAATTGGAAGTGATTTTCAAAAAACAAAAACAAAAACAAAAAAACAACCCATACTTGATAAAACTCATTTCTAATTGAAAAGACAAAATTTTAATTTCATTCTCCACTAGAAACTACCATTCAAGTAGGATGTTTTAAATTTAAAAGAAAAAAATTAAATAAATCTATAAACTAATAAACACTAAAATTTTTCTTACAAAAAAAATCAGATCTGCTCAATTGAATTCAGCAGGTATACATTTAAACAAAATATTTACGAGACATCAGTTGACTGATTTTCATATCAAACTGAAGGTAATTTCCGAAGTTATGATAGTTTACTGAGAAACTTATGATAGTAAATTTGAGAGACTGAATAAAAAATAAACTATGAAGTATAACCTTGAATTCTTAATAAATTCATAAATTTGTTACATAAGTGATTGTTTGTAAAAAAGTAACACCATTCTTTTTTTCTTATTCATAACTTCTTAGTCCTTTAAGGTTTTGACATACTTCACTATTATTTTTAATACTTACATTATCAAATCCTCCAAGTTTGTGTACAAGTCTAAATAACTTAAAGAGGTTCAAATTTCGGTATCCAAGTACAGGCCTTTTATTAATAGGTGTGCCTATTAGTAAAAAAAAATTATTTTAGAGACTTTTTTCAACTATAAGAATTAAAATTTTATGAAGTTGCAATTATTAATAGAAAAAAATGAATAAATCATTTTCTAATCAGACTCTAGATGGTATACAAGCAATATATTAAATCAAATTAACATTCTTCCTGAACCACTGCACTTGCCATTAATTAATTCTATTGCTACTTTAAGCACTTTATATTAGTAAAAACTAGTTAAATTTCAAACACAGCCAAAAAAAATTCAAATTTCAATCTGATTAGAAATATAGTATCTGATACCATGCATTGTATATAAGTGATACGTTTGTTTTTGATCAAGATATTTCTGAGAAGAGAAAATGCAAAAACAGTGCTAGAACTAAGAGTCAAAGAGCTACAGCTCTAAATTTGCTTCTATTACTGGATAACCTTGGGCAAATCATAACCTTAGTTTTATCTGTAAGTAATATGAGGCTGCTAGAATAGATGACTGCTAACATCTCTTCTATTTCAATTGATTCTATGACCTAATGGATCCTACATGAGTACAAAACTTCGGAGAACATGTTTTATTTTTAATATGTAATACAGAAAAAATATCATAGGTGAGTCTGTACTTACAAAGTCAGGTACAAGGAAAAATCTTTTAATAATAAAGTATGGAGAAAATACACAATATCTGTTTCGATTCACATTTCACTTTGTCATGCATGTTCCAAAAGAGTTTTCAGGGATCTTTATTAATAATTATTTATTTTTTCAGAGACCTAGTAACTAGAGGAACAGTATAAGTAGGTGGAAATGAGGAGTAGTGACAGGACAGCTGATAGGCAAGAATACAATGAGTATTGGAAAATAATTACATAAAAGAGCAACCATATCCTTTATCAAATTATAACTCAAAAGTGTTTCACTTTTATGATTACTATAAAATTCTTTTATTTGACCAAAACTTCCTACTTGTTCAAACTATTTCCCAATGAACACCACAAAGAATTTGAAAGAAAACGACAACATAAAGCTAAATTGATTCACCAAGGATGGGGAAAGCCACTGTTGGGATGACTGAAAGATGGAGGGAATGAAGGACATGTAGAAGACAAAAGAACCATTAGCTCCCCTCTCTATCTACTGTCTTCTCAGATTAGTATGTGGCTTACTTGTATTTGTATCTCCAGAGTTTAACACAGTCCTTGCCACATATTAAAGCTTAATAAATGCTCTGATTTGAGCTATTTACCCAAATCATTCCATTTCTCTATACCTTATTGTTCATAAAACCACTCTTCCTTCTCACTGTTAATTCCAGTCCTTCTATACTTCATATTAATACAGTCACTAAAATTTAAGACATCTCTAATCTCAGCTGGTCCTTTTACATCTTTCACTTTGATTCACTATCACACCTAGAAGAGAGACAATCTAAGGCTCTTATACTTCTCCTATCCAATGATCTCATTTAATACAAAATAAAATGGAGAAGGAAATAGCAAATCACTGCAATATCTTTGCCAAGCTCAAATTAGGGCCATGAAGAATCAGACACAACTGAAAAAAAAACTAAACAAGGGGTCATTTGCTGTGACTTCTGCATTTCAGAACCCTTTTATTCTAGTCTGATGAAGAAATGAACCATTTCTCTTTAGAAGGCCAATTCTATTACTTTTAAAATATATTTTTAGTTAACTTTGATTTCAGTCTCTGATGAGTAAGTAAACCTTTTCTCTCTGGAAGGCCAATCTCATTACTTTAAGAAATTTTTTTTAATTGAACTTTGTTTTAAAATCACCTACATTTCTAAATGTATCCCCCTAATCCAAGTGCCATTTATTAGGACAAAGAGAAAGGGAAAAAAAAGCAGAATAAAACTAAATAACATATCAAAAAAAGTCTGTTATTATATAGAGTATTCTACACCCAAAATCCCCCACCTTCCAGCACTAATCATAAAAAGGTATTAAAGCACATTATGTGCCAGGCACTGTGCTAAGCACTGGGCATACAAAAAAGAGCCCTTATGGACCTTACAATCTAATGGAGGAAGCAATATTCAAACAAATATATGTAAAGCAAGCTATTTACAAGATAAAAAGAAAAAATTAACTAAGGAAGACACTGTATAACAGGGATTAGGTAAGGCTTCCCGTAGAAGGTGGGATTTTAACTGAGACTTAAAGGAAGCCAGGAAGGTCAGAAGATGAAGAAATAGAGACTTCTATGCATGGCAACCAACCAAAAGAAAATACCCAGAGCTGAAAGATGAAGTGTTTTGCTCATTTAACAGGTTTCTATCACTAGATTGAAGAGTATGTGTCAGGGACTGATTATAAGAAGGCTAGAAAGGTATGAAGGGGTTAACTTATAAAGATCTTTTTGAATACCAAACAGATCATTTTATATTTGTTCCTGGAGAAAATAGGTCCGTCACTGGAATTTATCAAGTGTGAGAAGTTGGAGCCATCTGCATAGTTGGATCTATACTTTAGGAAAATCACTTTCCTAACTAAATGGAGAATGGATTGGAATGGGGAAAGATTTAAGGAAGGAAGACTCACCAGCAGGTTACTGCAGTAATCGAGCTGTGAAATAATAAGGGCTGCATTTGAGTTGTGGCAGTTTCAGACAAGGGGGTATATTTTGAGAGATGTTGCAAAGATGAAGTCAGCAGTCCCTGGCAACAACTTGGATATAAAGGATGAAAGATTATGAGGAATCTAGAAAGATTTCTCTATTAGGAGCCTGAGGAACTGGGAGGTTGGTGTTGTCCTCTACATTTGTAGGGAAGGCAAGAGGTGAGAAGGGGCTTAGTAAGAAAAACTAGTTCTGTTCTGGATATGTTGAGTTTTAAGATATCTACTGGACATCTGTGGAGCAGCTGCTAACTCACTGGATACAACACTGCTCTTAGAGTTAAGAAGACCTGAGTTTAAATCCAGTTTCAGATACTTCCTAGCTGTATGATTCTGGGCAAATCAATTTAACCTCTGATTGTCTTACAAAAGGATCTGCTGAAGAAAAGAAAAAAGAAGCTACTGAATCTCTTTGCCAAGAAAACCCCATGGACAACTATGGTCCATGGGGTCCTACAGTCCATGAGGTCACAAAAAGAGTCAAATATGATTGACAATTGACCAATTACAAAAACAGGACATCCAGCTGAAGATGTCTGAAAAACAGCTGGAATTGCAAGCTTTGCAGATGGCAGAGAGATGGGGCAGGAAAGGTAGATTTGACAATCATCAGCATAGAAATAAATGATAATTAAATCCATGAGAACTGGTATCATTAAGTGAAGTAATATATACAGAAAAGAAGGTCCAAATAGAACTTTATGCGATGCCTATAGTCAGAAGGTGTGACCTGGGTAAGGATCTAGCATATGACTGGTCAGATAGGAGGAAAATGATCAGAGAAAAGTGTCTTGTAAAATTAGAGGTAAGAGAATATCAAGTTGATGTTGATGGCTTCTAACAGTGTCAAAGGCTGCAGAGAGAGATTGAAGAGAGAATGAGAACTGAGAAAAGGCCATTGGATTTGGCAACTAAGATTGTAATAATCTTGACAAGAGCAATTTCAGTGAAGTGAATGATAACCTGAATTTTAAGAGATAAAGAGAGTAGGAGAAAATCGTGAAGGCACCTCTTGTAGCTAGTCCTTTTAAGGAGTTTATCTATAAAGAGTAGAAGAGACATAAGATATTAGTTAGGAGGTGAATGGATCAAGTGATGTTTTTCAGGATTAGGGAGACATGAACTTATTTGTAGGCAGTAGAAAATAAGCCAACAGAAGAAGGAGAGTTACTGAAAATAAGTGAAAGACAGGAATGACCAAAGGGGCAATTTGTTGGAGGGCACAGGATGGAATAACGTCACGAACATTTATAAAGAAAAGGAAGAATGCATTCCCACATCTCTTCTTTAGGATCAAAGTCATTAAAATTTCATAGTATTTATTAATTTACTTGTGTCTTCAAAATTTTTCCCAGAAGCCTGCCCTCATAATCATTGCCTCCAAGAAAATTCTCATTTTCTTCTTAGCAATTACTTTACTGCTACTATCTACTAATATACCCCAGTCTGTCCTTCCAATAAATCCACCAATCTCTTCAAATTATCTCTCTATATCTCTCATTTTCCTCTCCTAATTCCCAGACAACTATTTATTCTAGTTGCCTCCATTTTCTCCCTTTTTATTTCTCAATAACTAGCAATCTGGCTTCTGACCTCATCATTTAAAGCAAACTGCTCTTTCCAATATTACTAACCTCTTAATTGTCAAATCCAGTAGTCTTTTCTCAGTCTTCATCTTTGATTTCTCTATGGCATTTTATACTGTTGACCATCTCTTCCAGATATTCATTTCTTTGTGTATTTTTGTAACATTGTTCTCCTTGCTTCTCCTGTTACTGTGGGGGGCTGCTTGTTCCTTCTCAGTCTTTTTACCAGATAATTATTCATATTCCACCAGCTAACTGTGAGTATCTACCAAGGCTTGGTTCTGCCCCCATCTCTTCTCTCTATATGAACTTTTTGGGGGAACTCATCATACCCCTGAGGTTTAATAAGTATAAAATGATAGCTACTCCACATATCTGGAAACACAATCTCCTCATTTCCCCTTCTTCTTTCAAACATAACTCAAATAGCATTTCTGTATCAAGCCACTTTTGATCCCTCTAACTAATACTGCCTTCCTTACCAAACTACTTTTATTTAACTATTTTGAACTTATTTGTAATCATTTACTTTAGATTTATATTGTACATATTTATATTCATATATATAACTGTTGTTTTCCCCATCACAATATAAGCTGCTTGTGAACTAGACTGTTTCATTCTTTATATTTGTCTCTCAGGAACATAGTAGATACTTAAAAAAGATTTACTGTTTAAGTGAAATATCAAAACCTTATTTCATTCCTAAACTCTAATTGTGAAAAACTCTGGATATTCTCTCTCATTCCATAGAAGCTTCTTTACCCTACTGGTTCACTCCATTTCAATATTGCTCACAATGGCAACTCCTCTTCAGCTCCTTCCTCTGATTGACAGGTTTCTCCCATAATCTCCATTTTAAAAAGAACACATAGGTCAGGGTTAACAACTGGGTATCTAGACTTTACTATGTTCCTCTCATAGCCTATTACCTATTACCTCCATTTTTCAACTTTCTGTTTTGTGCTATGTTCCTCCTACTCCTTAAAGGGAAAGGACTCTCTCCCTCTGTTTCTTCTTGGATTTTAATTCAAAGAGTTTAGGATAGTCCTGGCACATGGTAAAGGCCTAATGTTTGTCAACTTGTTGACCTGAATTGATTATCAGAAACTTTGAACTAAACACTGAATGAGAATCTTGAATTCAATGTGTCTTTAAAAAAATGCATTCTCTTTCCTACCAAACACATTATTTTCACGTACTTCTTATAACTGAAGAATAAACTTTAAAAGAAAACATTATTTAATCTAGGTTTATAATCTTGGAGTCATCAATCTATACATCTCAACTCTTTACTTCTTTCCATTCATGTAATCACCACCCTTAGTTTAGGCTCTCATCACCTCTCACCTACATTACAGCAATAATAGGCTCTTAATTGACCTCTCTGCCTTAATTCACTCACCTCCCCAATTAATTCTCCACAGTTCTGATGTTCCTAGAGCACAGTTTTGATCCTGATCTAATAGCACCCATGGTTCCCTGCTACTTCTAGGACACCAAATACCAATTCTTCTATTTGGCATTTAAAGCCTTTCAAACATATTTTCAACATAACTTCCAAGTCTTATTATGCTTTACCTTCCCCTTCACATATCTATAATCAAGTTATTCTGGATTTCTTGCCATTCATCAAATACACAGTTATTTCCATTTTCCAAGACTTCTCACAGACTGTCCCTTAGGCCTGCAATGCAATACTGCCTCAACACCACATCTTAATCCCAAGTCTCCTTCTAAACTCAGCTCAAGTAGCATCTTCAACCAAAGGCCTTTCCTGATTCTACAGATGCTTGTGTTTGCCTTCCCAAATTATCTTGTGTTTAACTTAAAAAACATTTTTTTTTTGCATTACATATTTATATACTGTCTCCTCCAAAAGAATGCAATTTTAAAAATAGCATCTATTTCCTTTTTTGTTTTTGCATCCTTCATAAGTTTTTTCCTAAAAACAATAAGAAAATGGGGCAAGAAAAGAAAAGGACTGAAATCAGTGGGAGGTACTTTGATTTTGGTGGGTGATCTATGGCTCTACTGCTAAAAATTAAGATGATTATGTTATGACTGTTCTATAATTCTCTACTATATTTGTTCTAGTTTGTGTATTTTCCCCTTTCTCATCTGAGAGACAAAGGAAGTTCTATATGGGATTGGAATAAAGATCCATACATGCAGATATATATAAAACAGAAAATTCAAAGCATTTTAAAGAATAAAAATGCCTCCATTTTAGTGATTCAAAATTAGAGCAGAAAAAAGAAAAAAGCAAACTTTTAGGTAAGAAACACACAAGTAGAAATCTGGAAAAACAGATCAACTTACAAAATAGCATAACTTTATATATCATGAAGTTTGAATTATTTTTTAAAATTGATCAAAATCAACTTTTAATAACTAGTGATTTGATTATCTAAAAAAATTTATTTGGAGATTAATAGAAAGAAAACACACTTCACCTCTGTCTTCCATAAATTTGTAAAGCTGTTGAAGAAAGTTCTCTCGTTCCTCTGGAAAGGGTTCTATTTCTTCCTAATGAAAACCAAACAAGATTAAAAAAAAATCACAATTTGTCCAATTACATATTTAATTAATACAAGATGGTTTTATGACCCCTCCAAAACTGTATAATCACAAAGTGCTAAAAGGGTGTTTTGCCATTAAAATATGAAGTCTTAATGATATTAAGTTATTCAGAAGCAGTAAATGCCACTTCCAAAATATTTAGGTTTTAAATCAGAATTTTCTCCAAAAAGTAATCGAATAAGTAAAATATCAAAAAGAAATTCCATAAAGGGAAGTAAAATTAGAAATAAATTCTTCAGAAACTTATGAATAAGTCTTTTTCCTATACCCATAATTCATTTACCAACAAACATTACAGTCACAAGAAGACCTGCTCTCAAACTGAAATAGGCAGTAACAATAGCAACAACAAAAAAAATTAGCTTCCATACATAAATTTCCCAAGATCAGACATAGAGATATCCTTACACATAACCCCACAGTGCAGTTATTTTAACTTATGGAATTGAGTGGGGCCCAAACTTGGTTTAAAATTACCTGAAGACTCAGAGTTAGGGAAATCTTCAGATAATAAATTTTGTTTTCCATTACAAGGAAGGGCCTATTTTCTTGCTGTAGTGACCAAAGGTTGCAGCACTGGTAAGTGGGTCCCAGAAAAACCTATAGAGAGCAGGGTAGTTAATTTAGATATAATAGGGGCATAAAAGACCCCCATTAATCCAGTGGCTTGCATTTTATCAAATGGAAAGGGGGAAGAAATAAAATTGACAAATGGAACTTTACAGTTATCCTGTCTGTAATGTACAATGTCAAGGAGATGTAAAGCTATTTTCTTTGAAATGGAGGTACTAAGTTTATAAATCACTAGCAGGTCCAGGATATACTACCATTTTCAATTATAGAGAAAATCATTAAAATAGTTATGGACAATAGGGGTAGGGTTGGGAGAAAATACTGAGATAAACTGTATATTTAGGTTCTTTTAAGGACAACAATAGATAACAAAAAAATGAATAATGGCAGAAGCAGTACTTATTAAAAAGGATTTTAAAAAAGCAAAAAATAGTTGATGTTTATATGGCACTTTAAAGTTTACAAAGTACTGCTCAAAATGCATACTGTATTACAAAGTAATACCAAGTATTATATAACTTGAGGACAATAACAATCATTATTATGCCTATTTAGCATTTGAGGAAACTGAGGCCCAGTGATAAGTAACTTGTTCATGGTCACACAAAGTCAAAAGCAAGATTCAAAGCCATGTCTTCTATCCACTATGCAACAACATGAAGAGGGGGAAGAACACTATTTACACATTCAAAAGTCTATATATCATATTGGTAATTAGGGTCCTAAAGAGTCTGATAAATATGCACAGAAATTTCATGGATAAGCTCACATTTATAAAAGAAATAGACAAAAGATACAAGAAAGAACATATGCTCAGGAAAGAATGTAAAAAGACTGATATGGAACTATAAGAAGCTAAAGTTAAAAATAAGCTTAAGTTTCTAAAAATGCCAAGTCCAACACAAAAGGCTTTTAAAGGAATGTCCAGTTAAAGAGAACAAAGAAAGGATATATTTACTCCTTGTGATAAATTTACTCCTATGATAAAGAGGGAGGGAAATAATTATAGCTAGCATTTATATAGTGCTTACTTATATGCGGCACTGTGGTAAATGCTTTATAATTATTATCTTATTTGATCCTTACAACAATCCTGGATGGAACGTAGAAGAAGAAAATTTAAATATTCCTCCTATTCTATTTATCTTCTCCAATAAGAACAATTTTCCATTAGAAAGGGTACAAAAAAGTTCAGAGGTATTTGAAGTCCAAGACAGGCAATGACATAGGAAAGAATCCAAATGCTGAAGTTCAAATTTCTTGAATACTAATCTCTAGCTTAATTCCCTGTTGGGATATTAAAATAATTTGTAGATGAAATTATAGGAACATTGCTGATAATCTTTGGGTAACTATGGAGAATGAGAGAATATATTCTGTACAAGAATATAGGAAACTGTCAGATATTATCCTGATCAAAAAAGAACAAGAAGTAGGTTATGAAATACAACATGCTGAGTTTATAACAAAATTCTAGATAATATTATAAAACAGATCCTTTATGAGCAATTAAAAGGAATGGTTATCATTAAGAGAGAACAAAGGATACCTAAAACAAGTCATACAGAACTGACCTCATTGTATATCTCTGGGTGGAATATTAGGCTAGTAGAGAAAGGTCATAGAAACTGTCATAGACATGTTAATATCTCAATATGAGCAAGCCATCTGATAATTTCAATAATTTTATTGCTGAGGACAACAGGGATTAATGAAATCTGAATGATAGCACAGTTACATATAATTATAGCTAGTAGAATAAATAAAGCCCAGAAAGTTGAATACAACTCTAACAGTGAGACAAGGGTCTTTGTTCTTAGCCCTGTGCTTTTCATCACTTTTACCAACAGACTGAATGCTAGGAAAGAAATTACATTTATAAAACTGGCATGTGGCACAAAACTGAAAATATGATCTATGTCTATATCTATCTACTCAATAGATTACTAGCTGAAAAATACCTGAAGATCATCTAATCTAAAGCACTCATTTAACAAAATAAAGGTGCTGTCTAGCTGGAATGATGGAAATTAAATTGTGAAATGAAATCACATTATAAAATGAAATTAGGGTGAAAATAAAGACCTGCTTATTAAATGTTTCAAAAATTATGATTTTCAGTTCTTTGTGGAGAATGTAGTTCCAGTAGCTTCATTTGAGAAACCAAGATATTGGAATATATTGTTGCTGTTCAGTCATTTCAGTTCTGTTGGACTCGGATTGCATATGACTTTTTCTTGGCAAAGATACTGGAGTGGTTTGTTATTTCCTGCTCCAGTTCATTTTTACAGATAAGAATTGAAGCAAAACAGAATTAAGCAGAGCTGTCCCAAAACCCTGAGATGGCTCAATTCTGAGGCTGAACTCTTAGGAATGATGATAACTGACCTGAACACAATCCTCACTGATTAATAAATTCATACCCCATCAAGCTCTTCCCTTTCCAAAGTTTCCTAACCTTAGCTGTCAAGTTTTAAACCCTGTTTTCTATCCCTCACCGACTGCTCCATTATTCCCTCCACCTTCAATATCCCACTTAAGGCTATCCATTCTACCACTGGTGCTTTTTTGTAATATCTGTTGCACAAGTAACAAGTTTATTTTCTTCTTAAACCTTTTTCCTTTCCCATTTTCCTATCCATTTTCTAATACTCGCTGAGATCTGGTTTCCTTCTAATTACAAGCTTTTCTGGCTTAACCCCCTCCTCCTCCAGTACTGGTTGCATTTTCACACGAACTCTCCTCCCACTTATTAACTGAGCTGGAGGTATTGAAATATACACTTAGTTTCTCATCTACCACTATGACTGAATAATCTTTTCTCCTTCTTTGAAGCTTATTCAATCTATATCTGCCACCCAATCAAGATTCAGCTTGCTATTCAGCGCCTGTTTTTCTCTCCTCCTCAATTCCTGCACTCATACTAGAGAACTTCAAAAGATATATACTAATATTTCTTCAAATACCCTAACCTTCCAGTTTCTCAACTTATGGCCTACTCCTCATGACTTAATCCTCCACTCCACTGCACCTATACACAGCAATGTTCATATGCCTGATCTTGTCATCACATTACACACACTTTCATGAACTGTGAAATTCCCCTATCTGGTCATAATCTGTTGTCATTCCACTTATCTTTCTATCTTGAAATCCTTAATGCTTTTGTTGTCCTTACATGATCTGCTTTCCTAGATCTTCACACTTGAAGAGCTAAATCCATGATAGATTTATGTTGTGTACTTTCAATCGGGTTCTCCTTGTAGAAAGGCAATCCTTTTACATTTCCCTGATTTACCATCCTACTTGCCACAATGACTGTGCCAAATCTTTTCATCCTTTTTCACCCCCTTCAAACGTCCCATATCCATAGACTATGATTTGAGAACCCTAACTTGTAATTTCATTGAAAAAACTGACATCACTCACCAAGAGCTACCTTTTCTTTTCTCATTTAGATGCTTCCTAACATGATCACCTCCTTCTCCCATCTCATGTGAAGAAGTGACCTTTCTCCATGCCATGTCAAAACTTTGTACACATACAAGTGATTCCATTATACCCCAGCAGATTGCCCTATCAAACCTACTATCTTCATTCTCTAGAGCCTTGTCTGCTGATTGCTTTCATGCTATTTACAAACACACCGATGTCTTCCCTATTCTCAAAAGAAATCTTCCATTGATTTTTCCCTCTTCAGTTTCTATGGCTAAAGTTACTGAAGCTATAAAAATATCTGTGCTTTCACTTCCTTTCCTGACTCTTTCTAAACTAATTCTAATTCTAAATTTCTCTGCATTATGGCTTCAAACTTCATTATCCAATTGAAACTGCTGAAGGTTACTAATGAACTATTACCAAATCTGATAGTCTTTTTTCAAACTTCATTCTTTTTGACCTCTCTTTCCCCTGATATTGCTAATCATTCCATTCTCCTTCAACTGTAAGTTATTCTGTGACACAATACTCTTTTTTCCTGCCTGTGTGACTGCTCTTCAGATTCCTTCACTAGTATTTTTGCTTGATGATCTTATTTGCTCCAAGGGATTCAATCATTATCTTTATGCTAAAGATTCTCAGGCTTATTTATCTAGTCCCAGTATCTAATCTAAAATCTCAACCTGCCTACTAGACGTCTCAGCCTGGATAGCATAGACACCTTAAACTCAACATATCCAAAACAGAACTCACTATCTTTCCCTCAAACCCTTCCCTCTTTTGAATTTCCCTTTTCCTTTGAGGTTAACATCATTCTTCCAGTCACTCAGGCTTGCAAATTGGGTTTCATTCTTAATTCTTCACTTTCTCTCACCATCATGTATACTATCCACTTCCAAGTCCTGTTAATACTTTTGTCACATCAACCATAATTGTCCCTCTTTTCCTTTGCTAGCATCCTGGAGTAGGATCTCATCAAATCATGACAGAACTGGCACAACAGCCTGCTGGTTGGTCTCCTTGATTTATGCCCTATCCTATTCCATTCCAAGTCCCACATAGAAGTCAAATTAATCTTCGTAAAACACAGATCTGACCATACTACTCTTGTGAATTCAACAGGTTCCAGAGGCCCTTTATCATCCTCAGGGCCAAATATAAAATTCTGTTATGTGTTTATATCTCTTCACAATCTGTTCCTTTCTCCCCCTTCCAGTCTTCTTACTCATTGCTCTTCCTTCTCTAGATAACATATTTTACAATGGATTCATATGGCCTCTTTGCTGGTCCTCAAAGACACTCCATCTCCTGACTTTAGGGCATTTTCTAGAACTCCCCCTGCCTGAAATTCTCTCGCTCCTCATCTATCTCCTGCCTTTCCTTACTTTCTTCATGTTCCAGCTATAATCTTGTCTTCTATAAGAAACCCTTTTCGAACTCCTTTAATACCAGTGCTTTTTCTCTGATTGTACCTCATTTATCTGGTATGTATCTTATTTGTCCATGATTGTTTTACATACTGTCTCCCCCAAAGGACTATGAGGACTTCAACACAATTAAAGCTATTAGAAATATAATTAGCTCCCTAGTAAGACAATGAGTTCTTTGTTACTATAAATTTCTAAGCTTACATGAAACAGTCATAGAAAGAACAATTAAGCATACTACATTTGAATTTACCAAACATAGATTTTATAGATAAGCAAATAATATACTGATCGTAAAATAATCACAAAAAATTTTACATTAAAAATCTTCATTTCAAACATGAAACAACCTTTTGTTGTTGTTGAAATATAGCTTTAAAATATACTGCTAACTTTACAGTGGTAATGATTTTATAGCTATTTATTTTATACTATAACTAATTATACCTATGGTTATAACTAACTATTCACTTGTTAAATAGCAACAAAATTTGGTAAGCAGTAACAAAAATAATTCATATATTCGAATTAAGTACTATCTATGTAAAATGAATTCACTGTGCTTACTGAATCTCCCTAAGGAAAAAAGTGAAGTTTCTTTATGCCAAATACTGCTGGCTAAAGTAATACTTTCTAATTATTTACAATTAGAAACACTATCAGATTTTACTTGCCTCCTCTTCACTACTATTATCTTCTTTTTCTTTTTCATCATCTTCTTCTTCCTCCTCCTCCTCTGCTTCACTGCTAGAGCTGTCCTCTTTTAATTCAGTTTTCCAGTTACTGGGAACAGTTTTACTTTTATGAAACTCAAGGGCATGGTCAAAAGCTATAAGAGAATCAGAAATAGTGACTATTTAAAAAATCATAGATAATATGTCTGGATATATTAAAAGGGTGATTTTTTTTAATCCAAGGATAAATTAGGTTCAAACATATGAATTAAGTTATTTTTATACTTTTAGTATACTTATATGATTTTAAGAAATAAAAAATCAAGAGGAAACACTATTCAGTCTCAAACTTTAAACATTTTATGAAAAGGATATATGATTAGAAGTATTAACTTTTAGAGTATAAACATTAATTTATTCACATTGTTATCAGAAAATTATTTACTGAATTCACTATCAATTTTAGGACATAATTAAATTGTTAGTGAAGAAAGTAATTTTGCACATACATACATACATACTCATATGTAAACATACCAACACACACACACACACACACACACACACACACAAACACACACACACACACACACACACACACACACACACCAAGTTTGAATTGTTATGCTAACAGCTAGTCCAAAGTGAAACAAATATGGTTTGGACTTCCCATAAGAAAACTAACAATTTATGAAATTACTTTTTGAGCTTTTCAGACAAATCACATATCATGTTATTAAACTAATAAGGAAGACAAAGTAGATGTCCACTAACTGGGGAATGATAAAACAAATTTGGATACATGAATTTAATGGAATATTACCATGCTGTAAGAAATAAAAATATAATGAATATCAAAAAAGCACCAAAAAACTTACACGAAATGATGTGGGGAGAAGTCAAGAAAACAACACACACAATGTTTACAACAATAACAACTGAAAGTATCATCACACCATACACACACACAGAGGAAATCAGAAGCAAATGTTGCAAAACTACAAATAAGCATGGCTTGGAAGGATAAATATAAGAAGTCACCTTGCATCTTTGCAGAGAAGGGATATTCATGTATGTAGTATACCATACATATGTATTTGCAAACTTTTTCAACCTATTAGTTTTGATAATTTTCCCCCTTCTTTTGACTTTAAAAATATTATCTATCATATGGGATAGTTCTCTGGCAGAGGGAGGAAAGATTTAAGAGGAAATTTTTGTGATGAATAAATCTGATAAACACGAATACAGATAAAATGATTACAAAAACTCTCAGAACTTTCAGTGAAAGTTACCTTTTGTAGTATTTCAGAAAGGCATATACTAAATAACAAATCACCATTGCATTTCTCTGTGTTAAGAAAACTTTTAAAGACTCTGGGAAAAGTCGGGTTGTAGAAGAATAGAAGATACAATAAAGGTTTTCCTTACGTTTCCCCCCACTTGATAGACTAGATTTCCTAATTTTGAGAAGTCAAAAAAAAAGTGAAAAGCATTTTGGAAAGGTTTGCTTTAAAAACAAAACAAAACAAAAAACTACATATATGAAATCAAATCATGTTATTTTTAAAACTAAGAGTCACATGTTTATCTGTATACAGATATGTTTGTTCCTAAATATAAATTTTCAAAGGTAAGAAAGTCATTTTTAAATAAGTCAAAAAGATTTCATCTTTTAAAATATTCTCACTTTTAAAATTACAAAATAATATAGTCCAAGATTACTCTTACCTACCTTGTTTTAATACAGCATCAGGTTTTGGTGAGGTTTCACTAGAAATTTCATGGACATCTTTTCTGGGAACTGAAGTACTATATATAGATAGATATATATATAAGTAGAGAAAAACACACTGGTTAGAGTCAAGAAAATTGAAAGACTATAGAGAAAAGAAAAACAAAGATAGACATTTTCAGCATTTACAATGAAGGTATGTATGAGGACTTTCAACTCACAAAGTGGTTTCAATCCTAACAATTGGGAAAAAATATCAGAAAATATCTGAAGCTTAAAATTAACAAGAGTAAACACAAAATAAAGTACCTAAACCACCTAAAAAAGTTGGGGAAACCCAACCTCAGGGATGTTTTATAGTAGATATATGCTTCTGATAAAACTATAATGAATGATTGCAGCTTCTATCAAGGAAGCATTAATCCAGGGAATGGAAACTAGATCTAACTTCAAAGACTACTGCTCTGGACATCAATATTTTCTTATTTGAGTCACTTTTTTAAAATGATGATTTGATATGTTAACTATCAGACTAATAATTAATATGATTTAAATATATAATTTTAGACATTTAAACATGCTAATTTGTGCTTATGGTATTGAATGCTCATGCAATGAACATAAAAAGAAAAAACATGAATTTTTTCCCCAATGTTTCTCTACTACTGTGTTTAAGAGAAAAGTAACAATTTCTTTCTTTCTCTCTTTCTTTTTTTTGCTTTTTGCGGAGGCAGTTGAGGTTAAGTGACTTGCCCAGGGTAACACAGCTAGGGAATGTTAAATGTCTGAGACCAGATTTGGTTTTTTTTGTTTGTTTTTGTTTTGCTTAGGCAATTGGGGTTAAGTGACTTGCCCAGGGTCACACAGCTAGGAAGTATTAAGTGTCTGAGGCCAGATTTGAACTCAGGTCTTCCTGACTTCAGGGCTGGTGCTCTATCCACTGTTCCATCTAGCTGCCCCGAGACCAAATTTGAACTCAGGTCCTCCTGACTTCAGGGCTGGTGCTCTATCCACTGCGCCACCTAGCTGCCCTGAAAAGTAACAATTTCAAAGATTACTGTTTGTTTGCAGTGGACTTCAAACTTTTTGGAAAGTACATCTATAGTGATAAACATTTTTTGCATATTCCCAATACTAAATATGTTTATATGTGAATTATACATGTACATATATACACACATTACTGTACAGTTCATTCTCCAATCTAAACAAATGGAGGTGAGCCTTTTATCTATTGATTACTGTCCCAGAGTGTAGAGCTGAACCTCTAAGTGGTACTTGGCCAGCCACAAGGAGATATGAGAGATGAGCAAGTTGGAAACTAGAAGGAATTTCCCAGTGCATCCACTCAACTGCATTTTAGTCACCCAGATAAAGTAGTTAAATTAGATTTATTAGTTTTTAAATTGCCAGAAGAAGTCTGTGCCTGTATGTATGCGCATGCAAGAGTGAGAGGAGAGAGAAAGAGATAGAGAGATGGAGCAGAGTGGGGAGGGCGAGGGAAGAGGCAGTTAGTCCATAAGCATTGATAAACAGCAGTTTAAGTGCCAAGAAGTGTGGTGTTAGGATACAAAGACAGACAAGGCAGCCCCCTGAGGAACTCACAAAGAGGTAGAAGATAATGAGTAAAGAACAGGTATGGCTACATAGGAGACAAGCCCCAAGGTTTGAGGACTTGATCATCTTCCTCCCTTTTAAGTAGTAGCCCATATTTCTTTGGGCTATCCATCCCACTGAGCGTAGAGGGAATGGAAACTAGATCCAACTTTGAAGACTGCTACTCTGGACATCAATATTTTCTTGAGTCACTTTTTTAAAATGATGATTTGATATCCTAACCACCAAGCTAAATTAACTTCTTGTCAGTGGTATCCACTTTAAATTTTTTTATGCTTTCCATTCAATCTTTAGTTTTTAATTCTGTGGCCTGAATGGAACAATCTCTGGATTGCAAAGCATGTTATATTCCTCTTATTTATTCTAATGTTATATTTATGAGTGTATAATGTTTTAATTAATAGTTCTTTGAGGAATGAACCATAGTTATTTATCTTTATATCTCCAGCATTGCATTATTTACTATGAATCTGTCTTCTAGAGATTAATTATTCCTGGATGAAGCAATTTTTAAAAATCAAATTTTTGAATTTGCAAACTGAAAAACAGAACCTGCTTCTACTAAAATTTAGATAGCTTATATAAGGATTAGTCATTTCATATGGTTATTACTAATATTTTTAATAGCTATATGTCACTTCCCAACAAAATTCTCACAGAAGTCATCTCCAAAAAAAA